>BLSH010024326.1:426433-465068 GCA_018402905.1 Glandirana rugosa
AGACGTGTGTGATGTACCTCGACGAGTAACATGTTAAAGTCGGGACTCACTTCAGTAGAAACGAGCTGGTTAGTTTTACGGTCCTTGAACCTTCTTCTGGTCGGCTTCTACAGTCCTTTTGAAGTCCTATGGTGTAACGACCTCACCTCCACTCATATTAATGTAAAATTGGTGAACGGCTGGCGGCATGCTGATATTCGCCGCTGTCTCACCGAGATATGGCGCTTAACGACGAATTTCATCAGTGAAATCACGTGCCGACAAACACGGGTGACGTACCAGGGTAACCTGGGGGGGGGGGCGCTCTAGGGATTAACTGTGTTCCCTGGGTGTGTTCTAACTGTATGGGGGCTGGGCTGGCAGGGGCACCAGAGATCTAACTGATCCCGAGTACAGGGATCAGTAGATCTCTGACATGCCATCTGTCAGAATGGGGAACCGACGTGTTTACATCGGCGGTTCCCCGTCCTGGCTCTGTCACAGCTAATCGCATGTCATCGTGTCCGCCTGACCCGTGGCCCCGCTCAGGGACCATGCAGTGGGCACAAACAGCCGTGCACTAAAGTGACTACTTTAAGCAGCAATTCGCGGTATAGAGCCACTCTGTCGCCGCTTATAGTCGTACGGCGGTCGGCAAGTGGTTAAAATGTAATTATACTCACCTCCACTCCAGCAATGTGGTATCCTGAAGTTTTCCTGACATCTTCGGCTGGTCTTCTTCCAAGTTCCTGGCATTTTGATTGGTCGAGCAAAGATGACTTCACTCAGGGCTGAAATTGTACAATGAGCAGCTCCATGTAGTGTGTGCAGATGGGTAAGAAACTTCAATGCAAAAGAAACATAGGGGTGGATTTTCTAGAAGAAAACAGATTGTGCACTTTCACTCATTTTCCCCAGAGCTTAGTGAATGTGGTGACTTCCATCATCCAATTATGTGCCAGCAGAAATACTTTTTTTTATGTACCTTGCACCTGATTGGGTATTCTTTATAAAGTGAAGATTTATCACATTGGGGGGGGGGGGGGGGGTGCAGTGTGGTGTGGCGGCAGTAAATCACACACGGTTCGGTTGCAAGTCAAAAATACTTGTATTGTAGTCAGAATACAACAATTCACAACAAGCCCGGTGGAAGACAACCCAATGGGTAAAGTGCACAGCAGATTGTAGCAGAGCAGATCTCAGCCGAACTGACAGCATCTGTCTTGAGGGGCAGAATGCGGCTTCGCTGGCCTGAGCCCAAGCGGGGAGGTTTCCAGGAGAAGAGGACGATCCCTATGCTTTCCCTACTCATCTGGAACCTTTCCCTGCTGCTATTACTGTCCCTGATAAATGGGTGACTTGTACACTATCCACACATTAAATGCGTGCCAAGCTCAGGAACCACTCTCTCCCTGGCGGTATGATTATTTCAGATTTTTGGCGCTGAAAGCGTTACATTATTTTGCATGGAAATTTGGCATTTTATATTGTAGGCCTGTAATTCTTAGGAATAACTCACTTAACCACTTACCAACCGGAAGGTTTTCCAGCTTTAGGACCAGAGAACTTTTTGCGATTTGGCACTGTGTCGCTTAACTAACAATTGCGCGGTCGTGCGACGTTGCACCCAAACAAAATTTGCGTCCTTTTTTCCCCACAAATAGAGCTTTCTTTTGGTGGTATTTGATCGCTTCTGTATCATTTCTGATCGCCGGTATAAACAAAAGAAGAGCGGCCATTTTGCAAAAAAACCCAAATTTCTTACTTTTTGCTAAAATTCAAATCCAAAAAAAATATAAAAAAACATTTTTTTTCACAGGTTTTGGCCGATTTATATTCTTCCTCATATTTGTGATAAAAAAAATTGGCGTTTATTGATTGGTTTGCGCAAAAGTGGCCGCGTTTACAGATGATGAGAATTCATTTCTGGGGTTTTTATTTTTTTTTACTAGTAATGGCGGCGATCTGCGATTTTTAGCGGTACTGCGATATTGCAGCGGACATGTCGGACCATTTTGACACTTTTTTGGGACCAATGTCATTTATACAGCGATCAGAAATTTAAATGTCCACTGATTACTGTATAAATGTCATTGGCAGTGAAGGGGTTAACCTGGGGGGGAGAGCTAGGGGTTAACTGTGTTCCCTGGGTGTGTTCTTACTGTGGGGGGGTTGGGCTACCATGGGCATGAGAAATCTAACTGATCATAGTGACAGGGATCAGTAGATCTCCCATGCCTGCACTGTCAGAATGGGGAACCGCCGTGTTTACATCGTTCTTTGCCTGTGGCAGCTCATCACGGCTTGCCAGCGGACATTGGCTCCGCCCGAGCCGCAGGCACACTCCTCAGGAGTGCGGCGGGTGCGCGCCCCCTAGCGGCCGTTCGCAGATCGCCGTCTTTTTACGGTGATTCGCGTACAGCAACCCGACTGCCGCCGTGAAAACATGGCAGGCGGTCGGGAAGTGGTTAAATCTGTCCAAGCAAGAGTCTAGTAGACATCCCGGGTATGATAAAGTTTGAAACATGAAATCATAAATTATAATATAATAAATAACTAAAAATAATTATCAAAAATAATAACGTAATAGTAATAAAATGTATTCAATAATGTAATCAAACCAAAGACACTGAAATTTGCTCAGTTGCAGAATTGTCGCTGTCGTCACTTTCAGTGTCTGATGATAAATTTCCCCAAAAATCAGTATCACTCAATTCTGCAAATGATTCTTATTTACTATCTCTGTTTTCTAGCTGATCAAAAACATATATCATATATAATATAAAAGTGCATGCAGGGCACTGGGCAAACCACTAGGGACAAAGGGGATGTGAAATGATTTCATACAGTAATGTAATCTTACAGATTACAGTGTACTGTATGTTTACTGTGTGTTTCACTTTTTGAATTTGCCGCCGGCCTCCGCCTCCATGCAACGCGACGCTCGCAGGGAACGGAGCCAGGCACACAGAGGCATCGGGTGGAGGACACAGCCCGCACAAGCGGCGGGGGACATCGCTGGATCCAGGGGACAAGGGGAGTAACACTGCCTTGGATCCAGCAATGCAATCCTGAGTGTGCCTCGGTGTTACTGCTAATGATACTGAAATTCCACCCCGAGCCACACTCGGGAATACCGCCAGGGAGGTTAAATAGACTGACTCAAGAGCTTGATTAAAGTTACAAAGCCCCCTATTAAAATATATTTCACCACCCATATCTGGAACTTATGCTTTCTTTAATAATTTCAACAAGTTACCTAAATGCTGATTCACACTAGAATGCGGTGTGGGAAACCACGTTTCTTGTAGAGCATGCAAAATGCACTGCAGATGAGATCTGTAGTGGGTTAAAATATTAAGTTAATGACACCACAAACTTAAGGTGCAAACTCAGTGCATTTGCCCACATCGGATTGCATGGTGTAGAAGTACCTTGCGATGTGGTTGCAGTGTTTCTAAAAGTAATGCATGCATTATGTTTGGAGCAACGAGGTGTGATTTCAGCCCATTCAAAATGAATTGGAGAACTGCATTCTGAGTATGGAAGGTGGGGGTGAATAGAAGGCAGGATGGGCACATTAGCTTTACCCCCCCCCTGGTGGTATTCCTGAGTGTGGCTCGGGGCGAATTTTCTGTACCAAGAGTGGTAACCCCGAGCCACACTGGGGATCGCATCGCTGGATCCAGGCAGCGTTACTTACCTTGTCCCATGGATCCAGCAATGTCCCCCCGCTGTGTCAGTGGGTTATCTGCCGCCCAATTCACTCTGTGATGCCGAGCTTCATTCCCTACGAGCGTCGCGTCACACGGGGGCGGAGACCGGTGGAAATTCAAATAGTGCAACACATAGTAAACATACAGTACACTGTAATCTGTAAGATTACATTACTGTATGAAATAATTTCACATCCTCTTTGTCCCTAGTGGTGTGCCCAGTGCCCTGCATGCATTTTATACTATATATGTCTTTCTTTCTGCCTGGAAACTTGAGAATGCCCATGGCAACCAAAAAGTGTCCCTTTACGTCAAAAGTGTTTTTTGATCAGCTAGAAAACACCGATAGTAAATAAGAATCATTTGCAGAATTGAGTGATACTGATTTGTGGGGAAATTCGTCATCAGATGCTGAAAGTGACGACAGCGACAATTCTGCAAATTAGCAAATTTCAGTGTTTTTGATTTGATTACATTATTGAATACATTTTATTACTATTATGTTATTATTTTTGATGATTATTTATAGTAATTATATCATAATTAATGATTTTGTGTTTCAAACTTTATCATACCCAGGATGTCTACCGAACATCTAATGGATGTTTTCGAGTATAGATCCGTAAAGAGGTTGTCTGTAGAGGGAGTATTCTTACTTTCCTCTTAACAAAGAAAGGGGAAAAACTGCTAGACCTCGATAAAGAAATCAAAAACCTCAAGGAAAGTCTTATACCCTTCAAAGATACTCCAGAATATGGTACCTTATCTAATAATTTGAAAGGGTATTTAGAGAAGGAAGATCGTGATCAAAAAGCGAAAAAGAAGAAAAAATATCTGAGAGATGTAGGAGACTACAGAAACAATTAAGTCTTTAAATGGCAAAAACCCACTGAGGAGACTAACCCTGGTGAACCGATACCACAACCCAACAGTGGAGTCACTCAACCTAAGACTCCACTGAATAGGAACTTTCAACCTCAGAGGCAAAGGAGACCCCCTCAAAGAGAAGTAGCATCACACAGAGGGTCAAGACCCCAGATCAGGACTCCAAGCACTAATTACCCGAGAGGGCCTAATAATTACAATTCTAACTATGATACTTATTATCAAAGCCCCAGGCCCTACCACCAGGCCCCTCCCTTTGGGAGAGCCCCAAGATCCAGCCATGGTAATAAATACCAAGGTTGGGCTTCCTCCAGATTTCCAAATAGATCAGATGTCCACCAACATGGAGGACCCCATGGTGATCCATGTGGAGATTCCGGGGGATCCGATTATGGGTATTCTACCTACTCGATTCCTACCCATAATAGATTTTCAGCCTTGAGAAATGAAAACCAACATTCAGATCCCTACCCCTACATGGGAGAACAACGTGATGAATATAATAAATCTCCTTATAATTGCAATCAAAGGAACCCCAATCCACCAAATAACTGGGATTTTCCCAGGGCCTGGTCAAATCCAAATACAGGTCAAAATCCAAGAGAGGTTCCAGAGGGAGGGGGAAAATCAAGAAACAAAAGAAAATGGACAAAGTAGGTTCCAGCATTTTTAACCCTCTCGGTTGAAGAAACCACTGTTTTAGACAAAGGTCTTAAATATGTACCTCCGGTCAAATTGGATAAATTTCATACTTTTATACACATCCAGAAGTATATTAGGAAACGAAAAATACAGCGGTATATTTTGACTAACCCAATAACTGGTCCCGCTCGGTCCTGTTTTGGAACCTACGTCCATTCAGGTTTGGCCAACCCCTCCTTGTTTAATCCCCCTGCCCCTATGTCACAGTCGGTTTCAGAGATCTAGTGTGCAAGGATCTTGAAGCCTTTACTTGTAAGAAAATACACAGAGACCTTAAAATGATATATCATTTTTTATTTACAACCTTTGGTTGAACTTATGCTGTCCTTTCATAAAGATACCAAGGACATGATTCAAAAGTTGGCTAGTTTAAACATTCCCGATAGTTGCTTACTTGTTACGTCACTGTATATGAGTATCCCTCACCAATTATGATTAGAGGCAGTCCAATTTTTTCTTACTCGTGACTCTCCTCTTCCTCTTAAACAGCAGGAATTTATTATGAAACTCCTCCATTTTGCAACCCACCATAATTAATTTTGGTTCAACGATTGCTTTTATTTACAGGTTAAGGGAGTGGCTATGGGGGCAAAATTTGCCCCCAGTTTGGCCAATCTCTTTATGGCCAAGTGGGAGGAGGATGTCGTCTATGCCCATGATAGACCTGAGTTGCTATTCTAGGCAAGGTATATAGATGACATCCTCCTCCTATGGAGCGGTAAATTTGAGGGCCTAGAGACCTTTTTTGAGGACCTTAATTCTAACGACAGGGGTATTCATCTATCTTTTGAGGCTAGTCCTACTAGTGTGCATTTTTTGGATCTTAGTATCCATATCAAGAACAATAATGATTGTGACTAGCACTTTCTTTAAGCCTACCAATAGGAATTTGTATATAGGAACTGGCTGTGGTCTGTTCCACGCAGCCAGTTCCTAAGACTCTGCCGGAATTGTACGAATATCCAGGATTTTGATGACCAAGCAACATTGGTGAAGAGTAAATTTATAGAAAATGGATATTCATCAACAGACTTGTACGTGTGCGAGAAACGGATAGGAATACTTTATTCCAAACTAGGGAAGGACGCCCAAAGAAGGACCCGAGATGGTCTTTTTTTACATCCTTTTCTAGTCAATATCGCCAGATTAACCAAATTTTCAAAAGACATTGGAGCATATTAAAAAATGATAGCGTTCTGGGTCCTTTGCTGACTGACAGGACAGACATTATTTATAGGGGGGCACCCCCACTCCGTTTGAAAGTAGCCCCTAATATTATCAACCCCCCCACTAGGCCAACTTTCTTTTACAACCTAAAAGGTTTCTATCCATGTAAGAAATGTAGGGTCTGTAGCTGTAATACGTTAGGGAGGAATAAAGCATTGTCCTTTTCTTCAAATATCACCAATCAACATTATCCTATCAAATCCTTCCTAACATAGAAACATAGAAAAGTGAAGGCAGAAAAAGAATGGGTAGTCCATCGAGTCTGCCCCTTTTTATTTTTTTTTTCAGTTTTTTTTTTTTGTTTTCACATCTTGTTGTCTGACTATAGATTTATGTTTATCCCAAGCATGTTTGAAGCCATTTACTGTTGACTGTCTCACAACCTCTGTTGGTAGTTTATTCCAATCATCAACCACCCTTTCAGTAAAATAATACTTTTTAAGATTCGTTTTGAACTTCCCTCCAATTAGTTTGAGGTCATGTCCCCGTGTTCTTGATTTTGGTTTCATATTGAAAAGATTGCCCTCCTGAACCTTATTCACCCCCTTGATGTACTTAAAGGTTTCAATCATGTCTCCCCTCTCCCTTCTTTCCTCCAGACTGTACATATTAAGTTCCTGAAGTCGCTCTTGATATATTTTATCCCCCAGACCTTTCACCATTTTTGTTACCCGTCTCTGAACTCGTTCTATCTTATCAATAGCTTTTTGTAAGTGAGGCCTCCAGAACTGGACACAATATTCTAAGTGAGGTCTCACTAAAGATCTATATAGAGGAATCAGAACCTCTTTCCTCCTGCTGGTGATCCCTCTACTGATACATCCCATAATTCTATTTGCTTTTCCCGCTGCCTGGTCACACTGTTTGCTCATTTTGCAATCATCTGAAATAAGCACCCCAAATCTTTTTCTTCTGTAGTTCTGGCTAACACTGTATCCCCAATGCTGTACTTTGTAAGGGGATTCTTATTCTCTAGATGCATTATTTTACATTTAGAAATATTGAACTGCAGTCTCCACTGCTTTGACCAATCTTCCAGCAATGCTAAATCATGTTCCATGTTACAGACACCTCCAGGGATATCAACCCTATTACATACCTTTGTATCATCAGCAAAGAGACATACCTTGCCCAACAAACCTTTGGTTATATCACTTACATAAAGGTCAAATAGAACAGGACCCAGTACAAAGCCTTGTGGTACCCCACTAGTGACTGGTTTCTGCTCTGAGTGAACACCATTTACAACCACACTTTGGGATCTATCCTTTAGCCAACTGCATATCCACTGAACCACCCAAGGGTTAAGTCCCAGCTTGTACAACTTTTGTATTAGATCATTATGTGGAACTGTATCAAATGCCTTGCTGAAATCAAGATACGCTATGTCCACAGCACCACCCTGGTCCAAAACACTGGTAATATAGTCAAACAATTAAATCAGATTTGTCTGACACGATCTGCCCTCAGTAAAGCATACATGTGTTACAACTAATGTAGTCTATTTGCTCACTTGCCCCTGCGGTAAACATTACGTGGGGAGCATATAGCAAATATTATTGGTGGCACAAAAAAACATAGTGTTGTTAAGCACTATGCTCGTTATCATCAGAAAGACCCAACAGGTACGCTTTTTATGGCTATAGATAGATATATTCCTACCTGGAGAGGGGGTTCAAAGAAGCGGGGAGTATCCAGACTCGAGACTTACTGGATCTATGAACTCCGTTCTGTTGGCATTTTGAGAGTTCCTGTGGACTACCTGCATGGTATCAACTGCATAGCGGACATAGAGGTGGAAGCTTGGCATCATCCTAGTTGGGGTCACCTCACACAAGCCTGATTGATTTGCTGGTCGTATGACCATGTAAATCCAACTGTTCTGGTAAGCATTCAATTTGTCCTCCTTCGGTCTGTCACAGCACCGTGAAGTCACCGATTTTGGATTCATGTCACCTATTGCACCTATCAACACATCTGGGATTTCTCCTTTTTCTTTCACCCACCTTTAACCGGGACTGTGTGGGAAAGACTTTGCATATATATTATATTTTTTTGGACTTGAAATCCGTATGTTAATTTTAGTTTTCTATATTTGCACTACCTATTTGCACCTATAGGGGAGTGTCCGAAGTATAGATCGTACCGCACACCACATCAAAAAATCTTTTGGACTGTATATATTTTTTATATATTTATAATGTTTAATTTTGAATACGTTAATAAATATCATTTTAAGCGCAACACTAAGTATATTTTCTTGTTTGTATTTGCACTATTTGGTCTAGTGAAGTGTTTGCAGCTTTTTTCTTTTACCCTTTTGCACAATTTTTTCTTCCTTTTTTTACTAGACTCTTATTTGGACAGATTTAAATGAGTTATTCCTAATAATTACAGACCTGCAATATAAAACGTCAAATTTCTATGCAAAACAATGTACCGCTTTTAGACGCAAAAATCGGACATAATCATACCGCCAGGGAGGTTAATGAATGCCCTGCCCCTAATTAAAGTTTATTCTCTGGCTATAATGGCCGGCGCGGTGCACAATAAAAAAAAGTGTCCCTGGAATTTTTTTTTACAATGTTCACAACTATAACAATGTTCATACACAAGCTAAAGACCATTGGGGGAATAGAGTAAAGGAGTTATGACTCCTTTTTTGAGCAGTATGGCCCCTTTTGTAATGCTTTATGAAACGTGCATCAGATTCAGCTAACTTCTTATTACTTCCACTTTTTGAATCTGACTTTTTGACTGACAGATTAAAAAAAAGTATGAACTCGGATGTCGGTGCTAAGAGTGGAGCAGAGAGCTTCCTACATAGGTCCCTGGTTACTATAAAGCCAGCATCCGCCTAGAGTTTCCACTTGTCAGGGATTCAACGGTTTCAGTGCACACATTATTCAGACAGGTATGTGGCTTGGAGGGGGGCCTGACAGGAGGGTGAGGGGGCACTATGTGTGCAGCATTACTATTCTCTTTGGAGTGCCCAAAGGTGTCCCAGGTCTGTTACAATCCTAAAGGGTATATTAAAAATAAAAATAAAAAATTTCTGTGCGACGCTAAAGTGAAAAAAAAGTGGCAACCCTACATCCCCCGGCATCATAGCAAGTGATGACTCTTCCCCAGCCCCATTCATCTGCCAGCCAGGCGATTCCCAGGCTGTGAACAAAGAGGGAAATGGTCATATTCAGACAATGATGTCAGCCAGCACCCCCGTCTTTATGTTGTATGTTAACCACTTGCCGACCGCCCACCGTCGCCTGACGGCGGCAAAGTGGTTCGATATTGCAAACCGTCGTCAGCTCAGATTGTGAAGGCGCACTCGTGCGCTTACTGTGTTCCGGGGTAGCCAGGGAGCGGGTAGGGCGGACTCGATGTCTGCCGGCTACCCACAACTGCTCCCCCGCAGTGACAGAACGGAAGTCCGTGTATGTAAACACACGGATCTCCGTTCTGACAGGGGAAAGGAATGTGATTGCAGGCTCCCTGTATATGGGAGCAATGATCACTCTCCTCCCCCAGTCAGCCCAGCCCCAATACAGTTAGTAACACACACAAGGAACACAGTTAACCCTTACAGCGCCCCTTTAGGTTAACCTCTTCCCTGCCAGTGACATTTATACAGTAATCAGTGCATTTTCATAGTACTAATCACAATATAAATGCCAATGGTCTCAAAAAAGTGTCAGAATGGTCCAACATGTCCGTTGCAATATTGCAGTCCCATTAAAAATCGCAGATCACCGCCATTACTAGTAAAAAATAAAAAAAAAACATAAATTAATTCTCATCATGCGTAAATGCAGCAACTTTTGCGCAAACCAGTCAATATATTTTTTTTATATACTTTTTTTTTGGGATCTGTATTTTAGCAAAAAGTAGTAAATATTGTTTTTTTTACAAAATTGTCACTCTTTTTTTGTTTATAGCAGTGTTCAGAAATGACGCAGAGGTGATCAAATACCACCAAAAGAAAGCTCTATTTGTGGGAAAAAAAAGGCCGCATATTTTGTTTGGGTACAACGTTGCATGACCACGCAATTGTCATTTAAAGTGACGCAGTGCCGAATTGCAAAAAGTGCTTTGGTCCTAAAGGGGGAAATCCTTTCGGGGCTGAAGTGGTTAAAATAAATAAATAAATAAATAAAACGCATACTTAAGCCAGCCATAAATGGCCATAGAATTCAGGGGTCTCCAAACTATGGTCATCCAGTTGTTCAGGAACTACAATTCCCATCATGCCTAGTCATGTCTGTGAATGTCAGAGTTTTATAATGCCTCATGGTAAGTGTAGTTCCACAACAGCTGGAGGACCGTAGTTTAGAGATCGCTGCAAGATGGATCGAAATTCAGCTGGTTCAGCAGGGACTGGCTGAATTTCAGACCAGTGCCAACAGCTATAGCCAGTGGTGCTGATCAGTGTATTCTGATGGAAGCCTCCCCATGGTCAGAATACAATAGCTCCGTGGAAAGGATTCCCCCATCCACATTGAGCGTGTGGATTGGGGAATTGATTTATTTTCTTTCGTTCAACCCACTGCTTGAGTGAAATAAAATGAATCATGTATGGCCTGCCTTAGTAATGACACCCTGGACTTACAGTATATTTCTGTCTTTAGAGAGAAGACAAATTGCCCAGGATTGTTCAGTAAGTGGAAAGGGGGAACTTGGTTACCTTTTTCTGGTGGGAACTTCCATTAGCTACATCCGTGTTCTTTAACACTGTGATGAATGTCCTCCAGTTCATTGCAGGTCAGAGAGATTATTTTCAGTGTCATAACTTGGATTATAATAGATGAAATGGACTAATTCATGTTCCGTGACAAATGACACCTACAGTGTGATTTATAAGACAAGCTGCATAATTCTCAGCCCCTCCCCCATCCTCATTGTGATGAGTGTCTTCCATTTCATTGCAGCTAATCCACATTAGTACACTCTAATTTTATCATATTGTGGAGTTTATTCACCGTAAGTGAAACACTTTTATTCAGTGAGGCAGCAAACAAACAATGCAGGATGACTTTATACAGCAAGTCCATAACATAAAACACTTCCTAGTTCACAGCTGTCGTTCCTCAGCTATTTTAGCTGAACATGAAACTAATCAAGCACAAACTGTAAATAATTAGCTGCATTGAAAGGCAGGGGAGATATGGGGGGGGGGGGTCAATAAAGTCCAATGAAAAAAAATATTTAATAAAGAAAGTGTAATAAAAAAATAGAAGAAAAAAAGGCCTCCCCTCCCACCCCAAAACATACCCCAATACACACACCAACACAAATGCCCAGCGTAGAGCGTGCATGTGTATGAAAGCATAAATTGCAACACACGGGAGGTGTCATTTCGACAATCGGAGTGAGAGCAATAATTCTTATGCATAATTCACAGTTAACTCTAAACTGATGACCTATAAAGGCTTTTAAAGCATTGACTAAGGCTGGCCATACATTATATCATTTTCTTATTCAATTTTCCTTTAGACTCACCAAAACCATATAATATGAAGTCAAACTTAAACACTTTGAATGTGTATGCAGTCAGACAGGCCCTTGCACTACATAGTTGATGGTAAATCTAAAGAAAATTGAACAAGAAAATGTTCTATAGTGTATGGCCAGCATAAGGAGAATTTGGGGTACCATAGGTTTTTGTGATTTCAAGTGCATGTGTCATTTTAAGGCTTGATGTGTTAGTTCTCTTTTTACTTGAGGCAACACCATCTTTTATATTTTACCAAAAAGTGGGTATTATATTTTGTGTGTTTATACTAAAATTAATTTTTTTCTTTTTTTTTAAATATTTATTTATCAAGTTTGGCACACTGACAGGAGCGGCTGCTGAACATAATGGCATAGAAAAACAGCAAATGGCAACATAGATAATAATCTACATATATATTTTCTTATAAACATGTGTTTGATAAACAGTTGCCTAAATATAATGGGACAAAAAACATTGCAGCTGCCACCATTTTATTCTCCAGAGCACCTGCTTTCAGAAAATATATATATTTTTGAGGGTTTAAGGTCATTTCCAGCAAAAAAATTCAGATTCTAACATATGGTTATGATTACCTCCCAGTAAAATCAAAAATTTAAACTCATTTCCTTATCCAAAGAGGAAGGAAATCAAAGCATTCCCGTTTATGCCAAACCGTTCTCCATTTTGCCAGTTGAAATAGGGCAGATGAGATTTACAAACACCCAAGTTGGTAGAAAAAAAAAATTAAATAGAAATAGAAATTCTTCCTAAACTAAATGAGTGAAGATGTGTAATTTTCGTAACTAATTCCTAAAGCTCTTACAGAAAATGAAAGCAATAGTTCAAGGATACATTAGTTATTGTAAAACACACTGAAGGTTCTGATAATCTACTTTAAGAGAGAATTTTCCCATGTTCTCATCAACTTGTGTCCTAAGTGTTGGAATAGTTTACCCCTTTAGAACGAAACTTGCATCTGTGCATGGAACCATAAATCTTACATACAGCAGTTTTTAGTTTCACATGGCCATGCCAAATTAAGGTATCACAGTCCAAAAATAAATAAGTGTGCTTAAACAGCAGTGCGATGCCACTCCTATGTAAACAAAAGTAGATGGCTACGCAGAGCAAATATCACATCTTCAGTGTCACATCCATATAGAGTTTTAAAGAGGTGAAAAAAAAATAAACTATTATACACTGTTTTTTTGCCTGCCTGTTTATTATTTATTTTAAGTTCAAACATTTTCATGTTACCAGGAATAGAACATACCTTTTTTTGGAATTGGGATGGACTTCAAGCTAATTGGAGAATAGGGATGACGTTCAAGTTTGCCACTCTACTGGGTTTGAGGAGAATCTTGCAAGTTCAAGATTTGCCGTCCAACCAAATTTTTGAGCAGATTTGCCTGGAGGAACTATCTTTTCAACCATAATAGACTGCATGGTGTTTGAACTATGACCAGGTAGCTTGGAAAGGCCTACAAGGGGCTTTTGGATAAGCCATCCCCACACTATAAAAGGGGGAGGGGGCACAGAGCATCCATAGTGTCAGTGTATTGGAAGCTGTTATAGGGAATCCAGGAGGAAAGGTAACAAACTGCATAGGGAGAAATCAGGGTCAGTTAGGAAGCTGTATTTTAACCCCTTCCCACCAACTGTACACAGGAAAAGACTAATAATACCAAGCCATCTGGCTTCTTCTTACAGCACTGCTGCTTAGGTCATTTGCCTGGTCCTCCAGACCAACTAACAGCACACCTGTGCTCATGTACAACACTTGCAGCTTTCTCTTTATTTGTAGCTCCCTGTTGCATGGGCCCACGCCCTGGCTTCTCAGTAGGGGGATTTCCTGGCACTTGAATGATGCCCTCCTGTCCCCTAGCCTGAGACTTCCTGACTTTTGGGTGGAGCACGCCTGTCCCCTCAACAATGTAGACCTATCTCCTGGATGGTGCACACCTGAGCTATGGCCAGTTGTTTGAATATAAAGGTTGCTGGTTCCCAGTAAGACCCAGAAACTGTGTTGGAAGCTTCTACCCTGCCAAAGTTCTTCAAAGCCTCCAAACTCTGGAACCCAGTTGGGAATTACAGAAATCTGAAAAACTACTGCTCAAATTCCAGGGCCCTGCACTGCATTTGTGCAAACCCTGTGTCAATTTTGTGTATTCTTTCACTGTGGCAGGGCCTTGCACTGTCACAGTTCACATATGTTTTTTTAGATTTATGTTGTTTGGTCACAATGTGGCATAACACTTAAGCGCATTCCTCTCAGATAACATGTTAATATCAACCTGCCTTGTTCCCTTGATGGTCAAAATCAGGTTGAGTGAGGACTGGTACATTAAGGTGCCAGGTCAGGTGACTAGGTGGAGCCGAGTAATAACTTCTGGCATTTGGAATGCAAATTGGTGGTTATAGCCAGTTTTCTGGAATGCCCATGGTTACAGTTGTTAAGGTTGAATAAAGGCACCAGTCCATCCAGTTCAACATGTGTGGTGTGAGTGTTCATGACAAAAAAAATAATAATAATTTCCCATATCCCTGTATATTGTGTTTGCTAAGATACCCATCCAAAAGTTTTTTGAAACTATCAAAACTTGTGGAAGTGAGTTTCACATTCTTACTACCCTGACAGTGAAAAAAAAACCTACGCAGTTTAAGGTTAAACCGCTTCTCCTCCAATTCCATTGAGTAGCCCCATTTCTTACACGCCTTGAGTCTGAATAGTTTATTCCCTATGTTAGAATCACCATTAAGATATCATCTGCATAGTATCGACTGACATTCAGCATACAAGACCTGGTGAGAGTGGCACACTCCTATTTACTGACTGGATCACTTGACTGGGTGATGCTTAATATTGACTTCCAGTTTTTGGAGCGCAGGGAGAATTCCATTTCGCATTCAGCACACAGGGCTCTGTTGTAATGGTATGTTTTTGATGTTGGACCTTATTTGGCTGCACCAGAGTTATCTACAGTCAGGCTTGTCATGTTTTAAGGAATCTGATTCTTGAGCTTGTGTTTGCACGGGTGAGGTAAACTTTCCCTAGTAGAAAAGTGCATATATGTACTGAATGTAATTTATTTCACTCTTTGCTCTATCACCCTGAGAAAGGAATGTGCCGTGACCCCAAAACATTAGTGTATTACCCTGCATATTTGTACATGGTACTTACAAAATGACTTCATGCCTATACTCTTTGTCTCTAGTATAATGACACTGTTGTACTCTCTGCAGTATCTTAATTCTTGTAATAAAGCCCTAGCCTGTGCTATTTTAGTACTTTTCAGACATTTCTCATTAAAAATGTCCTGCTGCTGGAAAATGTTACTCTGCTGTGTCATCCGCTGTCTTTGACAATGTAATAGAAATTTGCCATTGGCAGAATAGTTTCACTTCAGCAAAAACATACCCAAGCATGTTATTCAAAGGATTTGTGTGTTTTCAATGTTCACAAAGCCCTGTGAGGGCTTATTTTATAGCCCATTTACTGCTTGATGGAAATATAGCCGGGATACATAAGGCCCCTCTTTATTAAAGTACAGACGGTCCCCTAGTTACAAACATCTGACTTACGAACGACCCCTACTTACAAATGGAAGGAGGCAACAGGAAGCGAGAGGAAATCTCCCCCTAGGAAGGGAAATTCACTTCTGTAAGAGTTTTTATGGGAAAAAGGTGTCTCTGCTGATGCTTTATCACCAAGGTTTATTACCACAACAACCCAAAATTTTCAAAATCCAATTATAATTGGGACAGGAAGTGAGGTAAAATCTTCTGAACAGAAACATAGACAGCAAAACAAACATTACAGGGGTGTTAACCCTTCCCTATGCTATCCAAAAAGCTTAAAAATACTTTTTTTGGCTGGAGCTACAGTTAAAAAATGTACCTGTTCTGACTTACAAACAAATTTAACTTATGAACAAACCTACAGTCCCTATCTTGTTTGTAACCCGGGGACCGCCTGTAGAGCACTTCACTGTACTTTATTCATTCCATTTAGGATGCCATTTTACATAAAAGCAAAATGTTTGCGTTAGGGATCACTCCTATGTGCATACATGATCTGTATGTCCTCCCTGCCTAAAGACTTAGTCCACTTTTAATGTTGTGGGAGCTTATGTTTTGCCTTGTTTGCACTGTTACCCTGCAATTTGCTGTAATGCTGGAAGTAAGTTTTTAAAATAGAGCACATGCTCACATAAGCACTCCACTGTGGTATATTGTAAAATAAATCCAACATGCTGCCCTTGCTGGATGCATTGCTTTGTGGGTTCCATTTGGGTCAATTAAATGCAATCCTTACAAAACGCTGCAAATTTGAAACTGCATGGCAGGGAGCATTATCACGACACGTGCTGCCAAAATAATAAATCTCAAAGGCAGTTTATGTTTTTCAGTCTTTTATTAAAAATATATTTTCACTTACAACAGTTTCGACCATTATACAAATCTCTTATAATAAAAACGCACATATCCAAAAATTCAAGCATAATTCATTGACATTTCTTTTCATCTGTATATAATACTTCAGAAATGAATGCAGTGCTTTTCCAGTTACAATTTTGCATTGTCCAGCCTCCATGTATCCACATAAAGCCAACAATTTTCTGCATAGGTTTCAAGTTCATCAAAATATTACACCTTATAGCAAATGTGCCACCAAGAAAAGAGCACTTGGACATACAGCAGTTCAGTAAATAGATATGGCAGCATATGTTTGCATTTAAATGCCTGGATTTATGTTATAGTAGGTTACTTAATACATTCCAAGTAAAGCAATTCGACATTATCATCTGCAGGATGTCAAACTCTCCTTTATAGAAAAGATTAGGAGGCTTGAAATAAAGACCACAAATCTGATTTTCTATTCCTGATTACCCAACAGCCTAGTAAATACAACTAAATTCAACAGTGTTTAATTTGCTCAGCTGGGATCATTAGCTTTACAGTTTAATACTTTATAGTGGAACTAAACCCACCGATGTATCTGTCTCCCAAATGGTTACATATAAGGCAGGGGTAGGCAACCTGTGGCCCTCCAGCTGTTGCAGAACTACAAGTCCCATCATTCCTCTGGGAGTAATTGTAACTGCCAGCCTTACAATGCCTCATGGGAAATGTAGTTCCACAAAGCTGGAGTGCCGCAGGTTGCCTACCCCTGATATAAGGCATGCCCTGAATGATAACTGTTACAGTTGCTAACATCCTTATCTCAACTGAACTGTCAAGTCATCAAATGGCTGGTGTCATAGCTGATCACATGTGCAACACCATGGCAACTGCAGATCAAACAGTGACTAAGATGGCAGCTTCCTTGGCTGTAAAGGATAGGTGGGTTTAGTTCCACATTTTTTAGTTCCACTTTTGATCGAAGTGGATCCACCCTTTTTGAATAATTATCTACTGTGCCCATGCATGAAGTAGATTAAGAGCCCCTGTCTCTATATAGATTTTTGGTTTAGGCCCCCTTCACACTTGAGGGTTTTGTAGCTTGAAACTCATAAACGCTCAAGAAGCAAAAATATCTGAGCATTCTGTCGCTTGTAGCAAAATGCCTGTCGCTTAAAAATGTACACAAGCTACTTTTTAGGCATCGGACTGTATTGACATGCGGTTTGACATGTCAAATCGCCGCCTATTGCTGGCAACGGCACTGTCCAAATCCCAAAAGTAGTTCCTACACTACTGTTGGCGACTTCGGGGGCAATTTCAATAGACATCTGTGAATGGACCTGCACAGATGTCTGTCAAATCACTCCCGAATTCAAACCGTCCCTCAGTGTGAACGTGGGCTGAGTGTTTTTGTCTCCATAGACTTCAATGGAAACACCTGAAAAGCACGGCGTGTTTTTTTTTTTTACGGCTTTTATTTTTGCGCATTTCCTGCTTAAACAGTAGCTCTCTGCCCCTTTTTTAGCAGCACTCCACACCTTTTAGTTGAAAAATGCCTAAAAAAATCACCCGACATAAGCTGCAAAAACTTGCATTTCTGCTTCATAAAATGCTCAAAACCGCTTGAAAAAAACTTGTTTCATTCGTTGATCCGAGTGGACTTCTTAGGATGTCCTTCCGGATTGTGCCTCACGTGGGTCCGCGCCACTGCACGATCTGTCACCATCTGTGACCGCTGCGGATACTATGTGACCAATCATAGCAGATCACATGACAATGTTAAACAATGGATGGCTTCCTTTAATGCCATCCATTGTGTACTTTTGTGTTGCTAGCTGTGATTGGTCACAGTAAACACATGGTACAGACAGGGCCAATCACAGCCCATCTGTACCGTGTGATTAATTGTGTCCAATCAAAGCTAATCACAACAAAACAAACTGAATGAGTCCATTTTATTCAGTAAAATGCTTGCTGATAGCAATGAAATTCATTGCTATAAGCAATCATAATGTGAAAAAAAAAATACTGATCACTTCCCCAGAGTAATGCAATGTTACTATGGTGAGATTATATTGCTCTGGTCACAGTGTGTTAAAAAAAAAATCGTAAAAAAAGAAACATAATGTAATAAAAAAAAGAAAAATAACTGAACAAAAATTATTACTTTTTTTTTCTTTTTGTACCGTCACCTGTCAGTGTCCCTGATCACTGCCACACCAGTTATATGATGATACTGTACTGCACCGGTGACAGTATGTAAGAAAAATTGTGAACTTTTTTTAATTTCTTAATTTTCCAAAAAAAATGACAATAAATTACAACTTCAAAAACCCCACCTCTTATTAAATACCTTGTACTGTCTGATTTTCAAAAAGGGGTCATTTGGGGGGCATTTGTACTGTCCTGGCATTTTTGGGCTTCAAGAAATGAGGTACATCAGGACTGGTCGATTTTCAGATATTTACCATAGTTTGTGGACTCTATAACTATCCTACAGACTAAATAATATACACAGATTTGGGTTATTCTCACCATAGAAATGTAGCAGAATACATTTTGGCCTAAATATATGAAGAAAAAAAAAAACCGTGGTGATTAAATACCACCAAAAGAAAGCTTTAGTTGTGTGGGCAAAATGATAACAATTTTAGTTTGGGTACAGTGTTGCGACAGTGTTGCGACTGCACCCAAAGCTGAAAATTGGCCTGGGCAGGAAGGGGGTAAAAGTGCCCAGTATCAAAGTGGTAAAGCAGCTATTGCCTTGTTTCAACCCACTCCACAATACTGCAATCGCCAATAACCTGTGACAGTTTCACTTTAAAGTGGTTCTAAAGGCAAAACATTTTTTACCTTAATGAATTCCCTGCATTAAGGTTAAAAAAAAATGTCCCAGTACTAGTATTGCCTCTTCACACCCCCTATATTTAGACCTATCACGATCCACCACTGTGTGCCTGTCTGCAGTGGTTCTCTCCTCTCGCTTGATGCTCACACAGGACATAGAGGCAGCAGCGGGAGGCAAATCCTGGGAGCAAAGTGCGGGGGCGGGGTGGGGCCGAGCCATGCTGTGTATGTTAATTGAAGCACACGGCCCAGCTCTGGAGCATACCTGCATGTGTGCCCCCCCAGCCTACAGCTTGCTATGGGGGCACACACCAGGAAAGAGGAGCAGAGAGCGCCAGCGGGGGGACCCCTGAAGAGGAGGATCTGGCCACTCAGTGCAATACCTTTACACAATGCAGGTGAGTATAGCATGTTTATTATTTTAGGTAAAAAAAATAACTTTAGAACCACTTTAAACAATACTAGTTGTAATACAAGATATTTCAAAGAGCTCCTCTTAATCTTCATAAGTATACATGAGCACAGTGGATATAAAAAGTCTACACACCCCTGTTAAAATGTCAGGTTTCGGTGATGTAAAAAAAAATGAGACAAAGATAACTAATTTCAGAACTTTTTCCATTTTTAATGTAACCTATAAACTGTACAAATCAATTTAAAAACAAACTGAAATAGTTTGGGGGGGGGGGGGAAGTAAAACTAAAAAACTAAAATAATGTGGTTGCATAAGTGTGCACACCCTCTTATAACTGGGGATATAGCTGTGTTCAGAATTAAGCAATTACATTCAAACTCATGTTAACTAGGAGTCAGTACACACCGGCCATCATTTAAAGTGCCTCTGATTAACCCGAAATAAAGTCCAGCTGTTCTAGTAAGTCTTTTCTGACATTTTCTTAGTCGCATCCTACAGCAAAAGCCATGCAGAGAGCTTCCAAAGCATCAGAGCGATCTCATTGTTAAAAGGTATCAATCAGGAGAAGGGTACAAAAGAATTCCCAACACAGTGAAGACCGTCATCATCAAGTGGAGAAAATATGGCGCAACAGTGACATTACCAAGAACTGGACGTCCCTCCAACATTGATGAAAAGATGAGAAGAAAACTGGTCAGGGATACTGCCAAGAGGCCTACAGCAACATTAAAGGAGCTGCAGGAATATCTGGCAAGTACTGGCTGTGGTACATCTCACAACAATCTCCAGTATTCATCATATGTCTGGGCTATGGGGTAGAGTGGCAAGATGGAAGCTTAAAGCTAAATTGTGTAAAAACACCTCTGAAGTCTCCCAAAAGCATGTGGGAAAATTTGTTATGGTCTGATGAAACCAAGGTTGAACTTTTTGGCCATAATTCCAAAAGATATGTTTGGCGCAAAAACAACACTGCACATCACCAACACCATGCCCACCGTGAAGCATGGTGGTGGCAGCATTGTGCTTTGGAGCTATTTTTTCAGCTGGAACAGGGGCCTTAGTCAAGGTAGAGGGAATTATGAACCGTTCCAAATACCAGTCAATATTGGCACAAAACCTTCAGGCTTCTGCTAGAAAGCTGAACATGAAGAGGAACTTAATCTTTCAGTATGACAACGATCCAAATCATACATCCAAATCAACAAAAGGAATGGCTTCACCGGAAGAAGATTAAAGTTTTGGAATGGCCCAGCCAGAGCCCAGCCCTGAATCTGATTGAAAATCTGTGGGGTGCTCTGAAGAGGGCTTGCAATCTAACAGATTTGAAGTGTTTTTGCAAAGAAAAGTGGGCAAATATTGCCAAGTCAAGATGTGCCATGCTGATAGACTTATACCCAAAAAGACTGAGTGCTGTAATAGAATCAAAAGGTGCTTCAACAAATATTAGTTTAAGGATGTGCACACTTATGCAACCATATTATTTTAGTTTTCTTATTTTTACTTCCCTCCACCTAAAAGATTTCAGTTTGTTGTTCAACCGAGTTGTATAGTTTAGGGTCACATTAAAGGTGCAAAAGGTTCTGAAATGATTGATCTTTGTCTAATTTTATCACAGAAAACTGATTTTAAAAAGGATGGGTAGACTTTTTATATCCACTGTATGTTAATTAGAACTTTAGTAGCACAGGTGCATTTCATTGGTGAAATTCCATATAAACAGTTTTAATTGGATATATCCAAAAATGTAGTTCCTCAAATTATCATCATGGTTCTGCATTCAAAAGTACAAGTGTCTGAACTGATTATCTAACACACAAGTGCCACATGTCAAGACATTTTACACTAATTACTGCCTTTAAGTCCTAATGTTTTATCGTCCAACTAATAATGCCTCTTTGAACTTTGACCCTGTTAATATACTCCAGGAAAGCTATACAAGAAATAGAAGAGTGTAAATACATACTTCTTCTGCTCCCCCTGCCACCAAACATTACTCAGTTGATGGGAAATAGTCCCCCAGCACTTTGAACTGCTTCTCCCTCTCCTGGCCTAAGCTCTGCTATACAATAAATGGAATAGGCTGATACCAAGTCACATTTAACTACTTCAATTGCCAGGAGAACAGCTTTGCTGTACTACATCTAGGGGTCATATGTGGTCCATTGTGATAAAACACTTGGGGGTATATTTATAAAAAAAAAATGCATAGTTGTCAATCCATTGAAACTGCATCTAAGCTCATTCTGTGCAAATGGGGCAAAATTAAATGTTCTCTCTGCGGATCAAACATTATTCTTTGAAAAAAAAAGTGTGATCGGGGAAAATACCACATATTGACTATTAGATGATGCCGAGAAGCATATTTATTTCCTTTGACACTCGGTGCCATTTAGTGGCCATAACGCAGTATTTTTTCTCATCCATACTGTTTTTTTTTATTTCAATGAATAATATCCAATCTGCAGAGAATATAGCCTGAGAACATTCCATTTTGGCCCATTCAGACAGAACATATGTGCATGCAGTTTCGATATATACAGTATATTATCAATACACCCCTTAAACACACCTCATTTTCCCTATTTCCCTATTATTTGACCTCAGCAAAATCACAAAAATATGGTATACTTTTGAAGGTTTGCATCTTTTCCTTATTCTCAATCAACTAAAGTAATCTAGAACTTCCCATGTCCATCAAACCACATACTAGTCTTTCAGAAATGTAATACTGTGTGTAACCTCAATGCATTTAACCATTTTACTGCCTTATGGGTTGCATACTGACCTATGCAACAGGTATAGTGAGAGGAAGGGCTAACATTAATGTACTTATGATTAAAGCGGAGCTCCACCCAAAAGTGGGGAACTTCCGCTTTAAGACCTCCTCCCCAGCTCCTAAAGGTGAATCTGAGCTTTTGGGGAGGAGGGGGAGTGCGCAGACCCGATTTTGATGGGTACTTCCGTTCCGGTCGCCTTAGGACACAGGACAGGTCCTAGAAGAATTCAGGACCAATCACAAAGCGCAGCACCGCTCGGTCATGCGCAGTGCGTGCCCAGCCGTGAAGCAGCTTGCTCCACAGTAGGAATGATGGCGCCGTGGAGATGAAGGGGAGAGATCCGAGGCTCCATGCGGCCCCCATCGCTGGACCAAGAGACAGGTGTCTGTTTATTAAAAGTCAGCAGCTACACGTAGCCTATTTATATTTGTACATTTTCATGCAGCAATAAAATTAATTTCAAGTTAGAATCCCATTCTTTCCCATATCTAGTTTACAACATTGCACTGCAATGTGAAAGGTAAAGTATATGGGTCATTCAAACCTTTGTGTGTGTATGTGTGTGTGTTGTTATGCACCTTGTATGCACGTGGAACAGTGTGAATCCAGCAATATTTTATCCTCACAGTCTGAGCTCTGCTTTTCACTAACTTTAAACACAGCACCTGCCATTACTCTCACGGCAATTGTTTTCATGATGCAATCAACAGAATTCCTCTTCTTCCCATTGTTCATACCTGGCAGGCTGAGCAAGAAAAATCAATAGATTCCTCCTAACCCACTAAACAGTGCAGATAGAGGAATCAGATTTGCTATTGTATTCAGACTGCTGCAGCACCTGCGGCTGTCTGAATACCCAAACAGTGACTGCATCTGATAGGATGCAGTCACTGTTCAGCCGACACAATACCACCTGCCTGTCTATTTTGAAATAGATTTTTGTCTAGCTGTTTGGTGCCACCTAAGGTTTGAATTGCAGCTAATTTAGCAGAAAATTGGACAAAATCTAGGCTAGTATTACCCTTGTTTTAGGTGGCAGGCAGAAAAATCCTCTCATACTGGCATCACTAGGGTTGATGTCACCTGGTGCGGTAAAATATGGTGTCACCCAACAAGCACTTGCAGCACCATGCAACACCGTTCAACACACACAAAAAACATTGATGGGCAGTCACTGAATAATCACCATACATTTCCTCTGCGGTCTTCAGGCAGCTTGTCTTATGCAGACTCTCAGCTCCAATGAATGCTATAGAAGTCTCCCTCTCTGCTGCCCACACGTCTGCCCAGTTCCTGAACTCCGGATGCTGCTTTTCACTCAACCTGCCCTGTCACACTGTGTCACGGCCGGGAGCCCTGCATTCCATGATTGTACCCGACACAAAGCATCATGGGAATTGTAGTCCATTCCTTGCCACAGCGCCCAGGCTTGTCTGCAGAAAAAGACTAAAACTCCCAGCCGTCCCGGGCCCTTTGAGTTTAATTTTCCCCAGTGACACAGTGTGACAGGATTAAATGAGACAGGGGCCCCTGGAGCAGATGCAGAGGTGCAATTGCGACCCCTGTGACCCCTGTGGCTACGACAGTGGTGTCACCCCAGTGCAGTCCGCACCCCCTGCACCCCCATAGCGACGCCACTGCTTGCATCTTTCATAAGCTCACTGTACAGGACTATTGAATAATACAATACATAAAGCAAGAATACAAAAATATGTTGTAAAATATTATTTTAGAACGTGTTTGTAGTTCATCAGTAGCATTTATAAAGATCCTTTAATGAACCAGTCAAAAAAACAAACAAACACACTTCAATAATTGCCTTACCCCTTGACTTAAGCTACAAGGACATGGATTGAAATTTGGTGGTTTCAGCTGGGACTGAATTTCGATTCATGCATGGCCAGGCTGTTTGTACAGAAGGTGATCAACTTCTGTACAACCAGCCTTTTGGAAAATCTCTGTATGACCAGCACCGCCGGCTTTAGCTGGAAGCACTGAGCAGTGTATTCTATTGGCAGGGAAGTCTTCCCACCATCAGAACACAATAGTTCAGAAGGAGTGATTACCCACTGGAAGGAAGAAGTGGGAAGGCAGCTCTGACATGGGGAAGCAAAGCTTTTCCTTTACTGATGGCTGCTTTTACACATAGACACAGGGCATATTAAGTTGGTCATCTGGTAAAAAATTAGCTACATACAGCCTACAGGCAACTAATCCTAAACTGTAGAAGTGATGCGGTGGTTCTCAAGTCCTATCCTCAGGACTCACCAACAGGCCAGATTTTAAGTATTGCCTTGAGGAGATGCAGACTAGAATACTGCAATCACTGAGCAGAAAATGATATCACCTGTGATGTATTTCCGTTATCCTGCAAACCTGGCCTGTTAGTGGGTCCCGAGGACAGGAGTTGAGAACCACTGCTTCACCCTCTGTCTTCCTTTTAGTTATTTATTTTTTGGGCATCACTTCTACAGTTTAGGTTCTTTTTAAAACAGCCCACAGGTGAATCAGTTTTCTTCATTCAACCAGCAGGGTTGAATAAAACAAACTGACATTATTCCCTGATCCACACACTCAATCCTCTGCACTGAGCTATTGTATTCTGGCAGCAGGGAGACTTCCCCGCCATCAGAATACGTTGACTGGCACTGCTGGCTATAGGCTGCAGGGCTGACCAAGCGGGGAAAACCTGACAGGGCTGTTGTTCATAAATCAATTGGTATATCAACTTCTGTACAAACTCTCTGCCCATAAATGGATCGAAATTCGATCACACCTTGCTAAAATGAATGAATTTCGATCCATGTATCGCCGGCTTAAGTAAGAGGTAGTGTGTATAATGCTGTAACTCATAGCTAACAATCAGTAGTTGTCCTTTGCTGCCACATAACTACTTCTCTAAAATATAGTTGGTTGCTATAGATTAGCCCTTTCTACTACATTATTTACTATATCAGTTGTCCAATAATGAACATGATTATCTTAAATCTGACCCTTATTTCATTGCACTTTTCCCTTTTGCCATTCCAAACAAATCAAGAATACACAATGGGTGCCATAGCTCTGCCCACTATCAACTAAAATGTAATGTTCATATAAAATCAAACATATGAATCATCTCCATGAGCAAAATCTGAAGCAATAGTGTAAAAAAGGCTATCTGTTTGCAGTGCCCCAAATGTTGCTTCAAACAAAATCATCAAGCGCCCTTCATTCAACCAATTTACTAATTTTGCTAACATAGTAAAAATATTGCAGCACACAGATACATATGCTGGCCCCACGTCTCACCTTCTCACAACTAATTACCACTGAGCTTGAAAATATATAAAGTTTAATAAAAAATGTTGCACTAAAAAATCACCTATTGCCTAACCGTGTTGTGAATTGAATAATGATAAAATACAAATTAAATAAATTAAGTAAAGTCCACAGTGATCCCAATAATCCAGTATCAGTCTGTGATAAAAAAAATGCAGGGATAGTTTCCAATGAAGAAATAAGGTGCTGTGACCACAACCTCCACCAAGTGATCAAACACGAGGCTTACTGGACAGGATTAACCACCCACTACAGATAGGTCAATTAGTGCATATGGTATCTAAATGCTTGATGGTGATAGACTGTCATGAGACAGAATTGACCACCCACTACAGATAGGTCAATTAGTGCATATGGTGTGACAATATCTAAATCCTTGATGGTGATAGACTGTCATGGGCAATACCACTGTAACCTCGATAGCCGATAGCTCCGCAGTATGTATAGAGATAAACAAAAAATCTCACATAGCATAACTTTGTAGTGTATAGTTTATTGGATATAAAGTAATAACACATATCACATATCCTCCAAATAAAAAAGCGCTCTCCACATATAAAATCCATGGGTGTACATCAGTAAGCTTCCCAGTCGCTTCCAATACTGACGTAGTGATGTCACAACAGGCTCTGCCCTAAGCGTTTCGTCATATCTGATGATATCTGTGCCTCCGATGGTGAAACGTGTAGGGTGGAGCCTGTGACATTACTATGTCGGTATTGGAAGCAACTGGGAAGCTTACTAGTGTACACCCATGTGGAGAGCACTTTTTTTATTTGGAGGATATGTGAATGTTATTACTTTGTATCCAATAAACTATACACTACAGAGTTACGCTATGTGAGATTTCCCTGTTTATCTCTATACATACTGCAAAGCTATCGGCTATCGAAATTACAGTGGTATTGCCCATGACGGTCTATCACTAACAAGGATTTAGATATTGTCACACCATATGCACTAATTGACCTATCTGTAGTGGGTGGTTAATCCTGTCCAGTAAGCCTCGTGTTTGATCACTTGGTGGAGGTTGTGGTCACAGCACCTTTTTTCTTCCTTGGAAACTGTCACTGCATTTTTTATCATGGACTGATACTGGATTATTGGGATCACTGTTGACTTTACTTTATTTATTTAATTAGTATTTTTATCATTATTCAATTCACATCACTGTTTAGGTGAGAGGTGATTTTTTTTATGCTATGTTATATGCCACATGATATGTTGCAGCTGTTTGCTTTGAATTAGTTTGTACTTAGAGCAGTTTTTGTCCTTATTGCATACACTCACATATTATAAGGTAAACCCAAAGTATTAAAAAAATATAAATCCTGAGACGTGTCTATAGTTGGTAAACTGTAAAAGTAAGCTTTTTTTACTGAGCACCGAATTACTAAACATATATGACAGTCATAATTAGTACAGATGTTAGCCGTGTCATAAAAATCACATAGCACTGATGAATTCAGTTCTTGCCCTGCCCAGCAGTTTAAGAGCTCCAAGAGATGTGACATCTCTTGTTTCCTCTACAGTATATAAAATATCAAAAAAGTATTAAATGTGACAGTCTGAGATTAGCTGTCATTAGGGTTCCACGTCCCTCTATACATTTATTTTACATTTTTCAGAACAAATAAGTCTTCACCAGCTGTTAAAACCTTACACTGCATGGCTGATAAGCGTATTTGTATACAAATCTAAGATATTCAGCAGCAAAAATATTTTTTATAATAAAGATGCCAATAGAAAAGGATATTGGCCCATTTTAGATCTACTCTGTTGATCCACAAATGACTTCTGCTGCTGGTCAATTTCCAAAAACACAGAAAGTGGATATCAAGATAAAAATGTGTTCAGGAAACAATGTAGCAGTCCATCTTCATATTTGTCCTATGCAGTGGTGTATCATCCATGGGTGCAGGGTGTTCACTGAACACGGGCCCCGAGGGGTGGGGGGGCCCACAGTGCTCTGACCAACACTGCACGTAAGGATGATCTGTCCCTGGTTGACAGCTGGGGATTATCGGTGCAGTGCGGGCTTGCACAGGGGCCCACTAATTTCATGATACGCCCCTGGTCCTATGGCTACGTCTACTGTACCCTTTATGAATCCAGTGTTGGGCTTGAGTGCTGAACAGCTGGATCTTTTAGTATGTTACATAAGAAGATGAAGCTACCCAGCAGGTTAGTTGCCTTGACTTCAGTACATGTTAACTAAAGTATATATACAGTGTATGATGTAGTCTATCAGTAGCATTATCATAGACATTTTTGTTTTTCTGAGTTCCCCCCGTAATATAGTTTTATTACCAGTTGATCCTGCCAGTATAGCTGGTACATTTCCACTTTCTTTGAAAGGGTAACAACACTGTTAATTATGCAGTGAAATCACAAATTAGCATTGTCATCCTGAGGACAGGGTAGTCATTTATAGGATAAGTTCACCTTTCATAAAAAAAAAATAATAAATGCGCATTGTGACAGACCCAACCGGGACAAGGGCTTTTGGTGGGGACTAGGGGCTAGCCTTCTACCCCCTGATTATGGCCCATGGAGGAGACCGGGGGATTCTGTCTGCTTCTCATGGTCAGAGCATGGAAAGAGCTCAGTTCAGCCTCTGATCCCATTGAGAGAGCAGATCATTCTCTAATGATGGACAGAAACATGATGAATGCTGAGAACGAAGCATGGATTAATTCTCTGAATAAAGATAATAAGGCTTCCCTTCTGGAGTAGATGGAAAGGTGTAATAATAATCTTGTACAGGTTAATGGTCAGAGGAAATATGGTGAGACTGAGTTGGAGAATCTTCACTTGGGACAGAAGTATTTATCAACAATCTCCCCCATGAAATCTATGAAGATAAAATAATTCCACTTTTTCAGACAGCTGGAATATTGTGTGTTTTGTCTTATGATGACTTGTCTAGTGCACAGATTACACAAGTGGAAGTTGGTTAATGAGATTTGGACAGCCCTGGGTCTTCTTGAATACTGGTGCCTAACTGTCTGGATGGGCACTGACACCTAGCCTTGTCTAAGCGACTAGTTATTAATTAGCTTACTGTTTAATTAATTAGCTTACTGTTTATATTTATGTTTGCTGTTCACAGGGCCGGTGCAAGGATTTTTTGTCTACTTAGGCAAAGGTGCATGTTGGTGCCCCCCTCCACCATTCTTTCGCCACCCCCTCCCCAATGCAACCTCCCCCCGCCCATATGGCATACACTTTATTTGCGCATCAGAATCCCTTCTTATGTCAGAGTCCCCGCCATTACTCTACGCATCAGGGTACCAAGATTCACTCTTTACATCAGTGTTCCCAGAGTTCCCCCCTTACCTCAGAGTCTCCATGTTTCCCCTCTTTACATCAGAGCCCCCCTGTCACATCAGAGTCCCCAGCATTCCCTCTGTACATTAGTGCCCCCCCCTTACATCAGTGCTCCCCTTTACATGAGAATGCACAGATTTTTCCCCAAATCAAAGTCCCCAGAAGTCCCCTCTTACAAAAGAGTTTGCTATTAAACAAAATATGTTACGTAAGCAAACAAACATTCATCATATGTGTACCACATTAAAGTGCTATACTGTGATAGATATTGAGAATAATTAATATATGTGCATTCCAAAGTGCTAGTACAATAAACAATAAGCATAAAACATACATTTCACTAAACAAAATCCAATAAAACTGCTGTGATAAACCTGTGCAGATCCACTACAAGCTGTTTGCACCAACTTCAGTGTACCATAACCAAGACAAAGCACCTACCATCTGCTCACCAAAAAATGTAACACCTTAAACTTATGATGTCACGTGCGCTTGTCATCTGCTGGATATTTACAACCACTTCACTCAAAAAGCAACACTGCAGGTATAGTAGCTTGGTCTGGTACCAACCACAGGGAACCCTGTAAAAGCAAAGAATAAAGCATGCTATAGTGCAATACTAGGACAAGAAAACTATTTGTCACTTTATCCCAGGAAAGTTTGCTGTAAGTGCATTACTTTTCTAAAGCAGCGCAGTATGTCCAGGTAATGCATATTGCATGCTTTATTCTTATTTGGGGTTGCTGTGGTTGACACCTGACTAGGCAGAGTGGTGAAAGGCCACTCTTGGGAAAAAACTACTATAAATGTGATGTCACTTGAGTAAAGTGGCTGTAAGCGCCGGTTCACACAGGGGCAACCTGTCAGGCGACTAGTCATGCTCTATGGATTGCAATAGAACCGTTCTAATAGGAGTCCCTCTGACTTAGAAAACGGTTCCTCCCTCTGACTTAGAAAATGGTTCCTGTACTACTTTGGGGCGACTTCAGAGCAACTTGCATTGACTTTTATACAGAAGTAATTTGCAAGCTGCGCTGAAGTCATGCTGTGTGGGGAGGCTTCAAAGTTGGATGAGAATTGAGTGACTTTGAAGCCACCCCTGTGTGAACCGGCACTAAATATCCTGCAGATGACAAGTGCATGTAACTTTATAGGTTTAAGGAGTCAATTTTTTGGTAAGCAGACGGTAGGTGCTTTGTCTTGGTGATGGTACACTGAAGTCGGTGCAAACAGCTTGCAGTGGATCTGCAGAAGCTTATCACAACACAATTGAAATGTGTGTATATATATATATATATATATATATATATATATATATATATATACATTATTCTTGTTATCTATAACATTGCACTATTAGGCACTTTTGCATGAATAGTCCAATTGGGTCCACCTGTCTGTTTTTTAGGCAGACCTGATCGGACCCTCCATTCTCCTCTATGGAGCGGCAGCTGTAAATGGACTTGTGTCCTTTTATACCTGCCTATGTCAAATCCAATCCTCCAAAAACTAAATGATTGTTACCCTCTGGGCAGACCAGGACATGTGCCTCGGGTGTAAACGGACAGGATTATATCACACTGCCCATAGAGGAAAGTGGGCTGTGTCTGCTTGGCATAAGCAGGTTGGGCGCGGACATGTTATCCTCCTGCTTGGCTCAGTGGGGGATCAGCAGATAGGTGCCCTGCTGAGCATAGCAGAGTCTGTCCCAAGTGATCAGGACCTTATTGGTGTCTTGTTTTGTCCCCATATACTCTGCTCTGTCTGTCCCCATGTATTCTCTAACTGTCCCCATCTCTCTTTTTCTCTTGCTCTGTCTTTATGTCCCCATCTGTTCTATCTCTAGATGGTCCCCATGATGTGCATACAGCAGGCTCTGTGATAGGTACAGTCAGACATGATAAAGTACCTCTCCCTGGTCTCACTCGGCTGCTCCCCCCCTCCACTCCCTCACCTCCAGTTCACAGACGAGTCAGCAGGGCTGAGAGGGGTTCCACCCACGTGGAAGGGGATTCTTTGGAGAGCAGCAAAACAGCAAGTGACCGATGTGCAGAAATGAAAGGCCATCGTCTGCCTTTCATCTAAGAGAGAGGAGGAGGAGGGGCTGTGAGAGCTGGTGAATGTGAAGGCAGCAGCTGAAGCTCACAGCCGGCGACCAGGTGTGATGTCTGCAGTGCCGAGAGGAGCAGTGTGAGCAGGGAGGCGGCTGCATAAGCACTTAAGGGATCCTCGGATTCAGCACCCCTCCCTCTCCTGCCACCGTAAGGCGGCCACCTTATGTACCTTATGCTAGCGCCGGCCCTGGCTGTTCATTAGATGAACTGACATTACTGTTTATAGTTTACATTGTTTAGGATAATGTGATCAAGCTCTTATCTGATTTTGTGCGGTATATATTCTGTGTGAGTTTACAATAAAGTGGGTTCCAGTTTGCACCTAAGCTAGTGTTGTCTAGTTCTTGGGTGCAATGCTCAGCTATAATACCTGGTTGCTGAGTGGAGGAAGCTGTATCTTGGCAGAAGCACCCAGGTGGAGTGCCAAGCGGTCTGTCACACACATCTTTTTTGGGAATAAAAAAGGGTGTACTTACTATTTTTTTCCATTCCATCCTTTAAAGCTTTGCATCTGCAATCAGCAGATCACAGGTGCAATGCCAGGATCCTGCAGACTCTCAGCACACTGTCAGCCTGTAGCTCCAATACGGGCAGGCAGTTACTGAATGGCAGGAAGATTCAATGAACTACGAAGGCACTCAGCAGCACCCTCACAATTTATTGAGAACTACAAGCCATCAGTCGCAATAGCTGATAGTACTTATAGTCTATTAATTAACAGGTAACGGTGAATGAATGATGCGGCTGTGTAGGCGCAGTCCAGCTGTTTACAAATTGTGACAGCATGTGCAGGGAGAAGTTCTCATACCTGCTGTCACAGAGCAGGGAGCGCTGGCGGAGGGAGGTGGGTGGATAGGAGCATGTAACACCCTAAATATGGGTGTAATATGCTCCTAAAGGTGAACTTATCCTTTAATTCTAAATGGATTTTAAAGCATATTTCAAGGCAAAATTAAAAAAAAAAATCAGTATATCTGTACATATGCATATTTACACATAGTTTATTCCTTTAAATGCACTGCAAGTACAGAAAAAAAATGAGTGCTCCTAGCTTCCTGTTTGAGCCGACAACACAGGTACCTTTAGAGCTCTGAATTTCAAAGCATATGTTGTCAGCCCTGCTTACTTTCTCATTTCTGATGGATTACAATGCATACAGCCCTCTGCTGCTCATGCTCTCCTTGGGGGTTATTTACTAAAGCTGGAGTGTGAACATCTGGTACAACTCTGCGTAGAATCCAATCAGCTTTCAGGTTTTATTGCCAAAGCTTCATTAAACAAGTTGAGGTTAGAAGCTGATTGGCTACCATGCACATCTGCACCAGATTCTGAGTGCTCCCGTTTTATTAAATCTTCCCCTTGTCTCCATAACACCTCCATGTTTATGGGAAGTTAACAGCTCACAAGTTTTCTGGCACAACCAACGGGTATTGTTCCACTTACTAAACAGATATAATAAAAAAAAAAAAAAACTTTAAAGGTATATTTAGTATACCAAAAGGGAGAAAATAAGAGATGTTCATTGTTAGAGTGTACATACATTGCAAAAAACTGTTACTGTTTCGTTCTTGCAGGAGGCTGCCATTTTGCTGAAGCCCAGAGCCCCTGAACAGCAGTAAATCATAAAGCGGAACGAAACCCATCGATTTAACGGTTTCGAAAAACAGTAACATTTCTGGAATGCCGGGATTGCTAACTGTCACATTTGCTTGTGTCCTCAACCAAACTGTCAAACCATCAAATAGCTGGTGTCATAACTGATCACATGTGCAGCACCATGGCAATTACAAATCAAACAGAAGCAGTTTCCTTGGCTGCAAAGGATAGGAGGGTTTAATTTCGCTTTAAGGCTGTCAGCAGAATGGTTTCTACAAATTAGTCAGTGCCTAAAAATGGAGAGCAACTGAGCATGTATAGAACAAGGTGGGAGTGTATTACTGGATTTTAAACAGTATAGACACTTTTAATGTTTTACATAGCTATACCTTCAAAAGGGGCCAGCCTGAAGTGATCTAGCAGGAGTTAATTTTCTGTCTAAAGTTCCACTTTAGTAAAGGAAGAATACTGGTTTGCATCTCTGTGTGGTGCATTCCTGTTGCTCGCACAATTGATTGATTTGGTGGAGACAAGCTGAGCCAACAACTAAGATGTGATTGTAGAGTGGGGAACCTGATTTTGTCTGGCATAGGAAATATTTGACATTGGCAATAAAAATATGTTAGGACCCAGAAAAACACAACCTACTGTGTTGATTCTTTTGACAGATCACGTTGTATATGTACATTGATTTTGACTAAAGCAGACCCTGGTAAGCATGTTAGGGTTTTTGGATGCATAGTAAATTACTTGAAGTATACCTAGGAGCCTAAAGTCTCCTTAGAATACCAGGAGGTAGACAAGTCCTCATACCCAAATGCCAAGGTAGGCCCTGCATGCTCACTGTGACTTGACGAACGAGATGAAGTGATTTATGTGAAGTGAGGTAATTTCTTTCCCTTTTCCCAGTAAAAAAGAGGGAAGTATCTGCCTCAATCACATCAACATACAAGGCACAGTGTGCTATAAAGAGTTCCTATGGCCTAAGGCTGCTCTGTATTGCCAAGTAATCATCTGAGTGGTTCTTCAAGCATCAAATCAGACCTTTTGTTGTTACCCTAATGTTGGTTACACAAGTCAATTTTGCATTCCCTTTCTTTTAGATCCAATCTGATTTGATCATTGTATTTGAGGATATTGTATAAGGTCATAATGATTGTATTCAACAAATTAGCGATGAGACCTAACATGCATTTGCACTCTGGTATCTTTTTTCTTTAAAGACTTTATTATAAGAAAGGTGTGATGATTAAAATGGTGCATAGATCATGCATTATGACGAAAGGAACTCATACAGGGACAGATACCAGAACACAAATAAAGTTTATTTCACTGAATACATAAGTGGTATGGAGACACGGGGTTAGTGCCATACCTCTCCCATATCTCTCCCTGTTTTGATCCTGTTTATAAAGACTGGATAGGTATGGGTTACAACAGATTTCAATGTTTACTGACACAGCCCTCTACAAATATCCACTTTACAAAACGGGGACCCCTAAAGACAGAGGTGAAAGTAATACTTGTTCTAATCTCCCTCCCAGCTAACACATTGATATACAAGAGCATAGGGATTAGTATTTTCTATGCTATCCTACTCCTCCAATTCCTCTAAATTGTTCAATTGATTTTTGAATGCAGAACTGGAACCTTAAGGTGGTTTGTCACTGCATCTGAGCAATCCATGTCTCTATGCTTTATTTTAATGAGAAATCTTAAGTAAGGGCAAATAGTTTATGTAGCATTTACTTCCTGCCCTTAGCTCAATTATGCATGCAGGAGAGAGTGTTTAGCTGAGAAAACCCCTCCTCTTCTCCTTCCCTCCTGGAGACTCCTGGGATGTATGACATCATTTGCCTAGGCATTGAAACCAGGAAGCAACTGAAGAAATGTAAACAAATAAAATAAAACAGTTATGATCTACTTTTTTTATCTATTTACTAATACTAACAGCAAAATAATGTTGATTAGGAGAGTGAAGTTCCACAAGGAAGAGGTAATGCACTAACACCATGTTTACATACAATCAATGGACTGACTTATTATTTCATTAAATCACTTTTCTATGTTTTATAGACACATAATCAGTTGTTATATATTGGATATGATATTAATTTGTTTTAATTTTCCAAGGCAGACATAACACATTTTAAAGCTGAAGTTTAGGTATGGCTTTTTTGCATAGTTGCATTGATTCAGCCTAAATCAATATGAACATGTATTTGCCATGCCTAGCTGATACCTACTACAGCAATTTCCAGCTTCCACAGAGATCAGCCAGGCATGGGACATGCAATTACACACTTGACCCAAGCTGGACCAATGTAACTAAGCAAACAAAAAAAAAGCCATATTAACTTCAGCTTTAAACATTTACCATTCTGATTTTGTCTGCCAATTTGTTTGGAGGGTGTTAATCCAACAAGATTAACACAATATTGTATAATAACCTAGTAGTATATTAGATTAATTTGAAAAACTTTACTTCAGCCTTTACTACTTTTTGTGTTCTGTCACCTATTATTGTGGAATTATATATAGGATAGATCAGGGCAATATATTTATAAATGATGAGATGGTGACTTCCAACAGAATTGCTGTGCAAAAAAGGTTACATAAGGCACCGTTAATATGAGTTAGACACTGCTTATATCAAAATGACTCACCAATGATCAAATCTATTGAAGTTGATTTAACTGTACTTATCAAGTCAATGAGCATCTCTTAAATCCCATATGGTGTGTAATTACATAGACAACACACCACACTGTAATGAGTGATTGTCCTCATTTGGAAGAACACAACATTAGCTAGAAGGTATTAGACTCCAACATTAAACAATGAAAAAAATATCTGTCATCCTTTTGTACAAAAGGAGCCACTAAAGAGCCCAAACACACTAAAAAATACTCAGTACTATACGAAGTGTTTCTGCAAAAGAACAAAGCAACCAAATAAATCAGTTTGCTTATCAAATAATGCATTAAAACATATACAGTGAAAATCTTAGTAAAATGAATCGCTAGATATACTTAAGTGTTTCGCTGTAAATGCTTTTTTTTAAGGTTGGCTAAATCAGCTATGTTCTAAAGAAAACCCCAAACTCACACAGTCCACAAGCTGTGATTGTCTCCGTCGTTTTGACACGCTCAGTTGTTCAGTTGCCCCCAACCCTTATTTGGCCCGAACAGGGACAATGATTTTCAAACAGGCTTTCTTCATTCCCATCAAACTTTGTGCAAGTTCCACAGTCTCTAACGCCACATGGAACTTGGTCCAAAACAGCAAAGATGTGTTCACTGTAAGAAAAATATAGAAGTAATTTAACACATTAACAAAACATGATAACATTTGGAATAGTTCTTCTGTGATTCAGACACTAGGATGTCAGTAGATATACAGGCTAACAGATCAAAGATCTATTATATAACTTATTTCATTTTGTTATTAAATTAAAGAGTCACTTACGCTAAAAAGCCAAAATATGTGGACACCACTCCAAATAATTGAGTTCAGGTGCACAACGCCAGATCCATAAAGACATGTTTGACTAATTTGGTGGTGTGGAGGAACTCAAGGAGGTCTGCAACAAGCTCTGACCTCCAGGGCCGCAGATAGAAATCATGGGGCCCCGTACAGCCTACCTGTCTGGGCCCCCTTTAGCCCCACCCTCAACCCCACCACTGGCTCTGCCCCAGATCCAGCCTTTAAACAAAGTGCAGGTTTGCCTTTAAGTAATATTTATCTTTCTCCAGCCTGTTATAAATTTGATTATCCTAAATTAATATTATTTTCAGATGAGAACAGACCTCTCTAATATCTATAGGTGGACTTGATCTGACCCTCCATATTCACTTCTATAGAGTGATGGATGTAAACGGACTTGTGTCCATTTATATCTGCCTACCTCCAATCCAATCCGCTAAACAGAAAATAATCCTTTCCATTCCATCTAGCGAATTGGATTGGAGGGTAGTTGTGTGTAAATGGACAACCAGTTTGTTTATACCAGCCGCCCTTAGGCTGTGTCCATGTCCATTCTGCATAAGCTGAGTGGGTACGGACTTGTCATCTGCCCACGCTACTCAGCGGGGCATCAGTGTACAGAATAGTATAAATTGTGCATCCCATCAGAATGTAGCTGATCAGCTGCAATAAAGTGGAAGAGCTGAGCTACAATGGAAACTAGAACAGAAAAATGATTTCCCACATGTATAGCAACATATACGCATGTAATCCATAAAATCTTAAATTGGTCTTAGACCATATGCATAGATAAGTTAAAAAAACTATCTATGCATATGGTCTAAGGCCAAATAAGATTTTATGGATTACATGCGTATATGTTGCTATACATGTGGGAATTAATGTTTCTGTTCTAGTTTCAATTGTAGCTCAGCTCTTCCACTTTATTATGTCTGTTATTTGTGTATGTCACAAATTTGAGCTGCATCTTTACGGGAAATTCAGTTGTATTAGCATGGTAAAATCCATTTTTAAGCTGATCTGCTGTGTCTGTGTTGGGGGGGGACAGATAATATATAGGCTGAGCAGCTGGAGCAGTGGGATCGGCAGAGAGATAGGATGGCCTGATAAGAGGAGCAGTACAGGAGTGAAGGACTGCAGAAAGACTAACTCAAGAAGATCGGAGCAGGTTTAGAGACTGAGAGGAGATATATGAGAGGGAGAGGGAGCGGAGAAGAATCTGGAGGGAGGGGAGAGTGGAGTGGGATGAGAAACAAAGTTATAGAGAAACAGAACAAGTGTAGTCAGATTGAGCACAGTTAACATAAGAGCAGAGCATCGCTTCGAGAGAATGACAGAAGGAATGAGAGAAAATACAAATGTGCTTGTCAGCGGCCATGTATACACTATATACTCACAGCCATCCTCTCCTCTCTCTAGTGATTGCACTGACCAGGGAGAGGCCAGACTCCGCCCCCTGACCACCCCTCTCACTTGTTAGTGGACAGCAGCACTGATACAACACCCCCTAAGCTAGTAGCAGTGGCTTAGGGGATGTAAATTATAAAGCCTTTTTTTTTTCTCCACTAAACAGTCTCTGAATCTGCCCGGGCCCTCCCCTGCTGGTCGGGTCCACTACAACAGGGCCAGTTGTACTGGCTTATCAGCGGCCCTGCTGACCTCAACTGCACTGAACCCCTTTGGGATGAATTAAAAGTCCAATTGTAATACAGTCCTTCTTGATTAACATCAGTATACAACCTCACACATGTTGAATGGGCTGAATTAGATGAGTGGACCACAGACCATTTCAAAATCTAGTAAAAATTCTTGCCAGAAGAGCAAAGGCTGATAAATACACAAAAGGGTGACCACCTTAATGGCTTTAGAATGTGATGTCCAACCAGCTCAAGTGATATGATCAGGTGTCCATAAACATTTAGCCATATAGTGTGCATGAGATCCCAACTATCAGTGTACTTCTTTTTTTCAAATTAAAAAGATACTGCATGTAGTTCCTAATAAAGCTCTGCTGCAGATCCACAACATGAGGGCTGCAGTTATACTACAACAAAGTCACCTTGCATGCATACTGGAAAAGATGAGAAGGTTAATGGCTATGCTTGATTCCGGTGTGTGACAAACGCATTTGTGTGTGACAGTGACATGTGTGTAAATCGCAGGTGATGACATAAAATACCCTCTCTACTTACTACAGAGAGAATTCCTGTTCATTAACAGGTTCCTGTCAAAACTAGTACTGAGAGTCTTCAAATGTTCCAGCATGGCATTGTCTATCATTAATTAAACACGCAGAAGGTCGTATGCTTCCCCTGGGCACCAAAACAGTTATGGAAACCAATTAG
>BLSH010024326.1:466166-471166 GCA_018402905.1 Glandirana rugosa
ATGTGTACCGTGAAAAAGTAACCAATGACACGGTGTACGAACGGTATGTCAGTGGTGTACGACCGGTGTTGACTTGTCACGTGTACGGTACTAGATAATACGAGTCACCCTGACGTAAACATGTCATAGAGTGTTTCCACTCACGTGGGGAGTGTAAAAACATGTATAAAATAAGATAGTGTGGAGGTGCTACTGGTGACGGAACGATTTCTTCATCCAAATTGGGCCCAGTGTCAATATTTTGTGTGGCCACCATTATTTTCCAGCACTGCCTTAACCCTCTTGGGCATGGAGTTCACCAGAGCTTCACAGGTTGCCACTGGAGTCCTTTCACTCCTCCATGATGACATCACAGAGCTGGTGGATGTTAGAGACCTTCTGCTCCTCCACCTTCCATTTGAGGATGCCCCACAGATGCCCAATAGGGTTTAGGTCTGGAGAGATGCTTGGCCAGTCCATCACCTTTACCCTCAACTTCTTTAGCAAGGCAGTGGTCATCGTGGAGGTGTGATAGAATAAAATATGTACAAAAATGTGAGGGGTGCACTCACCTTTGTGAGATACTGTACAAATGCAGTCCCACTGAGCATAATAGATCATGGCATGTGCACTGTTCAGTTGTGGCCAGCATGTGGTGACTGTATGGCAAGCATGTGGCACAGTAACCAATGAAAAAGTGCCATGTGTACAAACCCAAATAAGTGACAAGTTCAAATATAAATGTGTTTGTGGAGAGTTACTGATCTATTAGCATGTCCTACAATAGCTGTTTAAAAATAGGGTTCAATGGGCCATATTTACATCATTATTTTTATACCCATTTACAAAAGAAATATGGATAAGGCAATTAATTCGTACATATGAAATGCCCTTTTCAAATTTGAGTGGCTGGATGATGATGCACTACACATAGGTCAGTAATTGGATCTTAACACATTAATGTTAAGATGTTAAATGCTTTAAAGCTACGCTTTAAAATGGAACTCCAGCTAAACACCTGACAAATTTGACATACATATATCTTTTGTAAATTAACTTGCACTGATGAGGACTAAGAGGCCTGAAACGACTGTATACAAGTTGGTAATACTAGCTCTATAAAATATTTGCCATATCTGTGTTATACACCATTGGTTCTTGATGGGCAAAAAGGCATGCACCCACTTACTGTACCTATACACAGAGACTGAGAGCTCCTTGCTCTTGGGTTTGTACTCAATGTGAGGATAGGGAATTTATGAAAACTGGAGCAGCTGTGCATGACAACCAATCAGCTCCAATCTTTTATTCCAAGCTTAAAGGGATAGATCACCTTTGCCACAAAACTGCCTATGCAGATAGGGGGCATCTGTAGATAAAAGCAAACTGTGCTGCTCTAAAGGTGAATAATACCCTTGCTATAGGTGTAAGCCATTTACATAGCTTATGAAGCCTGACTGGAATACTCACAGGATGCTGCTAAGTGAGGCCTAGTCATCACTGCTCACCTCCACCATCACAGGAGTGAGCTCTCAAATGCTGAGCTCAGAACTACTGTATCAGGGGAGAGAAAGCACATGTGAGGGAGTTTGAGTCACAGAAAGAGCTCACTCCTGTGATGGTGGAGGTGAGCAGTGATGACTAGGCCTCACTGTTCAATGTCCTGGGCATACTTAGCAACATCCTGGGAGTATTCCAGTCAGACCTCATAAGGTATGTAAATGGCTTACACCTATAGCAAGGGTATTATTCATCTTTAGTCAGAGCTGCACAGTTTGTTTTAATCTACAAACACCCTTTACCTGCATAGGCAGGTTTTGTGTAAAAGTGAACTATCCTTTTAAAGTGGAACTAAACCCATCGATTTAACAGTTTCAAAACCTGTAACCGTCACATTGGTTGTGCTTTCAACCAAACTGTCAAACCAGCAAATGGCTAGTGTCATAACTGATCACATGAGCAGCATCATGGAAGTTTAAAGCGAAGTTCCGCCCCCTCCCAGCAGAAAATCAAAAGTCAGCAGCTACACATAATGTAGCTGCTGACTTTTAGGCCTCATACACACGGACGTTTTTTGACGCCGGCGTTTTCTGGTGTTTTTTGCAGCTCTCCACGTTGGCGTTTTTGAGCTGTAGATGACGTCGGCGTTAGTGAGCTGAAACTAGAACCCGCAGCCATCGCGTTCTGAGGCTGTAACGTTTTGGCATTTTTTGACGCCGACGCCACAATATGCCAACAAACGCCACCTATTATTATACCGGCGTTTTCCGGCGTTTTTTGACGCCGACGTTTCTAGGTTGAAAAATAGCAGAGGGATGATTTTTTTAAAAAAACGCCTATTGACGCCGACGCTCACTAACGCTCAAAAACGCAGATGCATAACGCTGAAAAACGCCGACTTTTTTCCTTGACGTTGGGCCCGACATTTTGTTTATTTTTTTAGAAACGTCCGTGTGTATGAGGCCTTAATATTAGGACACTTACCTGTCCTATAATCCAGTGATGTAGGCACCCCAGCCGATGTTTCCATTGGCTTTCTGGTGCTGCCGCCGCCATGCCTAGTAAGGGAACCCGATAGTGAAGGGTTGCAGCTTCACAGCTGGCTCCCTACTGCTCATGCGCGAAGCGTGGTGTGTTTCTGAATGGCCCGGTGGCGGGGGAAGGAGGAGGGGGGCCAAAGTTCTGAGTGATCACGCTGCGGTGCAGTCTCCCGGAAATGGGGACAGATACCTGTCAAAAACAGGTACCCGCTCCCCTACTAAAGGTGCCAAAAGTTGCACCGGAGGGGTGGAGGAGTCAGATAAGTGGAGCCTCCACTTTTGGGTGGAACTCCACTTTCAGATCAAACAGAGGTCAAGATGGAAGTTTTCATGGCTGAAAATAATAGGAGGGTTTAGTTCAGCTTTAACTAACAAGCTGAAGATAGAAGACAATAGGTTGCCATGCACTGCTGCTTCACATGCTGCATTCTGAACGCAAGAGGTCAGCCGCTTGGTATGGGCACCATTCACTGTCCTACCTTTGCACCTCATCCAATCAGAAAACACTTTGCATCCATTCAGAGCATGCAAAGCAGGCTGGCCTCCTGTGTTCAGAATGCGGAAGACCAGGCCCGGAAGCCCGGAAATAGAGATCACTGGATTAGCAGTGTCTACTTCAGTGATTTCCAGCTTCAAGGGACATCTGCATGGTATTGTATATACCAAGTTACACCGGTCCAAGCTGGACTAATGTAACTACAGTATGCATAAAAGCCATTAGCTATGTACTCAAAATGTACTTCTAATGATATGTGCCCTACAGCTGACTGCTGCTTTGCTGCTGAAAACCAGCATGCCCTGACAGTGATGTAAGAGCTGAACATTTGCACTTAAAACTGATCACAGTGATCACAGCTCATCCATTCATTAAATGTCTTGCATTCTTTTTTTTAAGGAGTACAAGACATTCTGTGGCTAGACAAGGATAGATTGTGATGTTCATGCACCCCTTGCCAAATCACAAAAAGCTTTATATTCTTTGAAATGAATTCAAAACATTTTCTGAATGGAGGAGCTGTGCAGAGCGAGCAACTTGCTGTGCTCCAGCCCCAACTCCTAGTTTCAGCGGCAGAATTTCAGCACTTACATCACTGCCAGAATGGGACACACATTATTAGAGGTACATTATTGGTACCTTAAGTAATTCTTCAATATTGTTATTTACCAGAGTTTAGCTTTAGGGGATTAATTTACTAAAGGCAAATAGACTATTCACTCTGCAAGAAAAGTTGCACTTTGCAAGGAAACTAGACCCAAAGCTTACTGGATGAGCTGAAGCTTTGCTAGCTTGCATTATCCAACCACGTGCAAGCAAAAATGCTGTTTTTTTCCCCCTTGTATATGATTGGGCATTGCTTTCAAAATTGAAATTCTAATAGATTCACTTAGCGCTGGGGCAATGCCCCTTACAAAGTGAAACTTCCCTTGCAAAGTGGACAGCCTGATTTCCTTTAGCAACCCATGAATGTGTTGACCCATGTATGGCCAGCTTTAGTCTCATGTAACAGCCCAGTTTTTCTTATAATCTAGTTTGCCCTTTGTGATACTATCTGGCGATACCGGGAACTGCAATGCTAAGAGGAAGTAGAAAAGCCACATACCTGGCTGCACAGTTGGCAGTAAAGATTAACTGTTCCGAATTACAAATCCTTTTCACATATATTTATATATATATTATCTGTGCATGTAGCACTTGCCTGGAGTTCCACAATAGAAATACACAAAACAAATGTATAGTTGGCAATGTGCAAGAGCATGCGTGCCACATTATTAAAAAACATGATATTGCACTGCTGGAGACCCCCAAATTATGGGAAATCAGGCATGCCATTCTGCCTTCCAACAATGAGTGCCTGCGCATTCTAGTATAAGGTCTAAGTGCAATCGCATGGCACAGATCTATGTGCATAAGCCTATAAGGATAACAACTTTCTGAAAGTCAGTATTTTTAAGGATCTCTGGGGCGCCTAGTGTTGCTTAAAATATGTTTACCTTAATACTTCAGATACACTTTCCTACTGTGACGCCTATTTGACTATAAGTGTTTATTTAATGTTAACATTGCAAAGTAATCAGCAGTGGAAAATGTTTTTTGTGATCTTCTATTCAGTTCTTCAGAGAATCAAAAAATGTCATTAGTATGTGTGTGTTAGTCTTAGTGACAACTGCTCCAACAAAATATATATATATACACTGATAAGCAATAGTGTGTATTTGCATTTATTAAGATTTGGTAATACCTTATATAAAAAAATGTAAGGATAGATGGACTGCATGCAGTAATATCCCATAGCAATGCTGAACAAAAAGCATTTATTTTTTAGCATAGAAATTGGTGGGTTTCATCAATATTTATCTGCAATAAACCTGTCATTTTTCCACTGCTGTGCCAACCAAAAATGCACATTCAATTGGTTTTCATGCCAATTGTAATAGTTTGGTCATAAAAAAAAACAATTGCAGTTATGGGTATCCAGTCAC
>BLSH010024326.1:473666-480929 GCA_018402905.1 Glandirana rugosa
GTTGTTGGGGGAGTGGGCATAAATCCTGGATAAAACATATAAGCGGGTCCATAGGAACCAGGGCTAAGGGCTAACTGTGGCATGTGAAGGGGCACAGGTGTAACAGGAGGAGGGGGTACAGGAACATCAACATACTGTCCAGTTTCTGGGTCAAACAATCTCCTTTTCACTGGCTGTACAGGAGTGTCCACTAGATAATACTGGCCTGTGGCTAAGTCCACTAGCATTTTGCGCTGGGTCTGGGGATACATCTCAGCAGGGGTGGCTGAAGGCAATGGGGGAGAATAATAGATGGGTCCTTGAGGGCTGGGCATGGCCATTGCTACTGGTGGGAAAGGATGGTGGTAAATAGTAGCTGGAGGGACAGAGTCTGGGGTTTGGGGCTCAGACCCTGCTGAGGGTGCCCTAGTGGGCTGCACACCCTCCTTTGCTTTGCTGCGCCAGTCCATGGGTGCTTTGATGGGACTCTTGGGACTGCCCACCTGGGTTTTGGTGCTGAATGGTGGAAGGGTGGCCAGGGTTGTAGAGTCTCTCACAGTTGCTGCAGCCTCCCGAATAATACTAGAGGGTTCCCGGGGGTTTGCAGTGTTCACACTGTAATCTTTGGTACTGCCAGGGGTGGATATGCTTTCACTGTTAACGGATGGGGGATCCCGGGCACTTGTGCCTGCCGGTGGCTTCCCTTCTGCAGACTTTACCGGAATGGTAAGGTAGTTCTCAAAATCAGCGCTGGCTTTTCGCACCAGTGAGGGAGGCTGAGGAGGGCTGGGCTCTACCTTCTTGGGCTCCTCGGAGGCCAGCTGAGGGATCTTCAAAGAAGTCGGCGGCTGAGGTCGAGTATTTTTTCTATTCATTGCTGCTTCTTGGTTCTGCTCCTTGTTCTTAACCGGGGCAGCGCTCACCTTGAACACATTGACATTGCCGGTCCCTCCGCTGGTTTTTTCAGGCTGATCTTGTTTCTTGGCTTCTCCAAACTTGGACACCTGGAAGGTCCGCGGGGGCGCTTTGTTTTCCACCTTTATGGGGCTCTTCTCTAAGCCGGGGTGGGAATTTCGGTGTGCCAGGGGCTCAGGGGCTTTGCTGAATGGAGGGGCAACTACCTTGCGCGGCTCTTCCCTAGCCTTGGTGTCCTCCGGAAATGTTGTCACCTTGCTGACTCCAGACCCCTCCTCGCCGGTGATCATAGAGAGGACGTGGCTACCTGTGAGGGGCTGTGGACCACCTTTGCGCTTCCACTCCCTTTTGTCAAAGACATAGAGCTGCTCCATAGTCTTCACCGCAGCGGTCAGCTTTTCTAGGGCAGCCCGGGATTGTGGGGACTGCGGCGGTACCTTGACCTCGGGCTGCTGCTCTTTCTTCTCCTGCTTCCACTTGGAAGCTTTAGACACGATCTTCACTACGGGCATCTTGGGGCCACTTTTATTGGGGGCAATGGTGGCTACAGGCAGCCTGCCCGACGCCCTGTGCACCAGGACAGTTTCTGCAGGCGACAGCCCCCCCTCTGCATCTGGCTGGCTATTGTCACCTTCTTTATTCTTCACCGCCTGGCATGTGATCATAATGGGGGACAGGGAGGAAGAGATTTTAGATGTGGGGGTACCCTTTGTCTTCTGATCGGTGGTGCTCTGATCAGACATCACGCTGCCCCTGTCACTGTTGTCACCAGTGTCATGGTTGTATGAGCTTTTCAGCAGCTTCCTAACGTCCCTCACCTGGTGGATCGTCCCCTGCGCTTTGGGTTTGCTCTCCCTGACGTCCCTGACCAGGAACTGGGGCATCTTCTCCAGAACCTCAGCCCTGGAGGGGACCTGGCTTCTCAGATCTTCAGCCGCTTTGGACAGGGTAGATGCCAGGTTGGGGGTCAATAGCTTGGCAATGTTGAAAGGGCTGTCTTTATTCTCTGAGGATAATCCTAGGTTTAGTTTAATCTCTTGGGGCTTGGGGGTGATCATGGGGGTCATCCTGCTGGCTGTAGCCTCCAAGATGTGAAGCTTCTCGCTTTTGAATTCATTTTCATTGCGGCTGAAGCAGGTCTGGTGGGCATAGGTGGACACGGAGTATTTGGTGGCTTGCTTCTCCGCTTGCTTCTCCTTAGGGGTGTGTTGGATGCCAGGGACAAACAAGCGGGACATCTTGGTGGACTGGACAGTGGAGATCTCTCCGAATTCAGCCCTCCAGTCCCTCTCCAGGGGAATCTTGATCCTTCTCGCCTTGGCCACCTTCTCTTCTATTTTCTTTTCCATCTTTTCTATCTCCTTCTCCTTCCAGGATCTGAAGGCGCTGTTCTGGCTGCGGAGGAACATGCCCTTCATGGTGTCCGCAGAGCTCTTGGAGTAGAATTCCTCTGGAGGCACATTGCCATCCGCAGGAGCGGCTGAGAAATCCTCGCTGCTGACCAGGGTAAAGTCGGAGCCTGCCTCGGAGAACTTAGAGTTCTGTCTTTGTAAGGACTTTTCCTTTGAGCCCTCAGCTTCTGAGAACTTAGAGTTCTGTCTTTGTAAGCTCTTTTCCTTGGAGCCCTCGGCTTCTGAGAACTTGGAACTTTGTCTCTGTAAGGGCTTTTCCTTGGAGCCCTCAGCTTCTGAGAACTTGGAGCTCTGTCTCTGTAAGGTCTTTTCCTTGGAGCCCTCAGCCTCTGAGAACTTGGAGCTTTGTCTCTGTAAGGGCTTTTCCTTGGAGCCCTCAGCTTCAGAGAACTTGGAGCTTTGTCTCTGTAAGGGCTTTTCCTTGGAGCCCTCAGCTTCTGAGAACTTGCAGCTCTGTGGAGACTTTTCTTTGTAACCCTCAACCTCCTTGGCTAAAACATGTTTCTGAGATGTGTCTGTAATCTCCCCTCTTTCCATCTTAAACTCTTGCTCCAGCTGCATTTTCTTGGAGATGATGTTTTTAATAAGGCTGGAGGCATATTTGGATTTGTTGGAGCCGTCCATGGCTTCGGCTGCGTTGCTAGTGTGCTTGGTGAGCTCCTGCGCAGACGCTTCTCTTGGCAGAGCATGTGTAACCCCATCCGTGGAAACTGAGAGTTCCTGAGGCTTGCTGGCTTTCACCAGGTTGAGGGTCTCCGTCAGCGTGACAACCCTGGAACCAGACTGGATGCGCTTAGAGGAGCCGGCTGGATCGGCTCCTTCGCTCACCACCAACTCATAGGCTTTGGTTTGGGACTGGTTGGATTGGAGGAACACCTGGGAGGCATCCTTGCCTATCTTCTTCAGGCTGGAGGTTGTGGAGGAGTGCTGGTGTAGGGTCTTCTCTGCTTTCTGGGACAGAAAGGAGCCCCCTTTCCAGTCCAGGTAGGTGGACCAGCTGTTGATGCCTATGTTCTGGTCGGACAGAGAGGTGGTGGACTCGCTGGAGCTAAAGTTGATGGCTTCGAAGTAGGGGTAAGCGAGGCTTCGGAAGGCTCTGGAGGTGAGGTTGCGCACCTCTTTGTCGGCGTCATCTAGCTCGCTGACTGCGCTGGAGGCTCCGCTGGAGATGTCCGCGTGGACCCCGCTCCGCGCCTGCAGACGCGCGGGGATGGCGACCAGCCTGTGCGCATCGGATAGCGCTGGGTAAGGCAGGCATTGGTGCTGCTTGAAGGCGGACTTGCTGTCGGTGGCTCTGGACACGCAGTAAGTCATGTCTGTCTCATGCTTGGCATCGGCATTGGCGGTGTTTTGCTGCTGCTGGACGTTGCTAGGCTCCTTTATAGCCTTGGATGCGGTTTTGATTGATAGGAGGATCCCGGCTGCTTTGGACTCGTCTGCCCTGGGAGCCGGGGACGTATCGCTTTCCGAATAACTGCTGACCAGCTCGGTGCTGCCCAGGCTGTCAGTGCCCAGGCTGTCAGTGGGGTTGGGATCGCTGGTGGTGCTCAAGTAGTAACTGCAGTCCTCGTCGGTCGGGCTGCCTCCTTGACTGTCAAACGAGGCGTACTCCAAAAAGGTGCAGGGGGCGCTGTCCAGGGGCTCGCTCCAAGTGGTGGGGGCCAGGCCAAAGTCCGGGTAATCCGGCTCCTGGTCAGCCTCGCACAGCTGGATCTCGTGGGTGGTGATGTAGTGCGCCTCGTCGTTGGCACTGCCCTGCGGGGGCATCATGGGGGAGGAGGGGTAGGACGCCGTGCCCTCTGATCCGGTCCCTTTAATTGGGAGCTGGCCAGGCTCCTTAGGACTTGGCCGATCCCCACCGGTGCTGCCCTCCATGTCCAGGGTGAGTGCGGCCACGGTGATCACTCTGCTCTCCGGGCACACGGGGATCTCCACGTATTGAGGATCCCAGCTGTCCCCGAGCTGTGCCATAGCTGCTGCCTGCTGCTGGGGGCTGTCAGGCGTCTCTGAGCCCCACAAATGAAGGCAATGCCGAAGGGGAATTCTTCTTTTCCTCAATGGGATCCGCACGTCACTGGGACAGAGTTTTAAGTGACATTGAAAGGGGAGGGGGGCTGAAACGTGCTTCTATTTCCTTTGTAGTGTCACAGCATTGTCCCGTACACAGCCCCTTCCACAGGAACCATCCCAAGTGACTTTCTTCCCATCCGCCCTCTGGGCATGTGCTGCCCATCCCAGCACCTCTCCTGGGGGTGAGCATGCCCATCCCAGCACCTCTCCTGGGGGTGAGCATGCCCATCCCAGCACCTCTCCTGGGGGTGAGCAACCGCCAGTAAATTTACTGACAGTTTGTAAAAATCAGTGATTTTTACAACTGTCTATAAATGTCAGGGTCTGATAATTTGTCATGCTGTGCTGCCTTTTTAAGTGTAAACCAGGCAAACTACTTGATATGGGTATTGTCAGTGTTTCCATGTTGTGTTTAAATATCAATTGTCTGAGTTTTTAATAGGAGTTCAGTTATTTTTCAGGTCGCCAGTAAAAAATGTGCTCCGCCAGTAAATTTTCCATGTTTTGCCAGTAAAAAACGCTGCGGGAGGTTGGCAAACTGCTCCTGGGGGTGAGCATGCCCATCCTAGCACCTCTCCTAGGGGTGAGCATGCCCATCCCAGCACCTCTCCTGGGGGTGAGCACACAGCTTGTGGGGCATGTGATGAGAACATCAACTTGTGGGGGCATTGATGAGAACATCAACATATCAACTTGCCTCCAAAATACAGCATACCAGCCAACCTTAAAGTCCACATATGTCCTTCTTTGCTGCACAGACATTTTTTGGATGGCACAAAACCTAAAACCTAATGGTTACTACATGCAATCAGAAAATCGTACAACAAATACCGCTTTCGAAGTGATCATGCAATAATCTGATGTTAGTACACGGCTTTCGACAGCCGATCATGGCAATTCAATGCGAAAATTATCCGATGGCACGAAAAATTTTCACATACAGTACCAGATTGTATGATTTTCTTTTCATCCGTACAGTTGTCATTCAAAACTACAATACAAATACACTACAACACATTACATCATTTCTGAATTTTTAATTCTGTCGTAGGAGAATTTTCGTAACTTTAGTAAACTTCATTTTTCGGTAAAGTTGATCCAGGGTGAATCCGATTGCCTCTCGGGGAATCAGGAAGGATCAGCAAGTTGGATCATGCTTTGCTGGGTTTTTTTTGCCTTCCTCTGGATCAACTGTGGGTGAAGGATTGTATATGTGATTGTATGGTTATATATATATATATATATATTTTTTTTTTTTTTTTTGGTTGAACTAGATGGACTTGTGTCTTTTTTCAACCTGACTAACTATGTAACTAGGTAAACTCTTCATTTTCGATATGAGACTAGCATGCAAAAAAACCGGATGATCATTTTTCCGATAATGTCATTAACACACTCTACTTCAGCCTTGGGTTCCTCTAGACTAGGGCTTCCTTAAAGCGGAGGTCTGTCAGGAAAAAAAAAAAAATAGAAGTCAGCAGCTACGCATTCAGTAGCTGCTGACTTTTAATAATAGGACACTTACCTGTCCTGGAGTCCAGCAATGTCTGCACCTGCCACCGATCTTCGGATCGGGGGACAGGTGCAGCCGTCTCCATTGCGGGTAAGGGAACCCGGACGTGTAGCGTTACAGCTTCATGCCGGGCACCTTACTGCGCTTATGCGAGGCTCCGCCGCGCTCTGCTATTGGCCAAGTGGCCAGTAGCAGAGCAAGCAGGGAGGAGGGAGCCGGGCTGCTGACGTTAGCGGCCGACCAGAGCTCCCAGATGTGTGGAAAAGGACACCTGTCTAAAGACAGGTGTCCCCTCCCCCCCCCCCAAAAGGTGCCAAATGTGACACCTGAGGGGGAGAGGAATCCAACCAGTGGAAGTTCCACTTTTGGGTGGAACTCCGCTTTAAGGAGAAAGCAGAGGCAGTTTGATCTTCTGCCTATACATTGTTATTATTATTATTCCATTTATTTAAAGCGGTAATAGGCCCACAATAAAAATAAAAAATAAAAAAACCTGTAAGGCAAATGTATAATGAGCTAGTATGCACCGCATACTAGCTTATTATGAAATACCTCAGAACGAAGATCCCACAGGGCTGCCCGGTCACCACTGAGGAAGCTGACATGTTCCCTTGGGGGTTTCTTCTGGGTTTGCGGCTCCGGCGTTGTGAGTGGCATGCGCGCGGGAGTCTTCCGTTCTGGCAACAGCCACCGGACCTTCACTGCGCATGCACCGCTGACGTCAGTGGCTGCATGCAAGGTGAATATCTCCTAAACAGTACAGGTTTAGAAGATACTCATTTTACCTACAGGTAAGCCTTATTACCTACACGGGGATACAACTGCTTTAATAATTATTGATAAAGATAATTTTGCCATATAGAGCAGGGATGTTAAATATACCCTAGTTCAGCCTTTCTATGCAGGGTTCCACCATAAGTTACTAGGGTTCCTTGAGGAGAAAGCAGTGGCAGATTGAGCTTCTGCATATATTGCCTATACATTATCATCATCATCATCATTGTTCCTTTTATTTCATAATTATTGATAAAGATCATTTTGCCATATAGAACAGAGATGTTAAATACACCCTAGTTCAGCCTTTCTGAACCAGGGTTCCTCCCAGTGGCGGCTGGTGAAGTTTTTGGATGGGGGGGGCGCCAGGCCCCGCCCTTCCCTGTGACCCCTCCTACTTTTAATAAGCCCCACCCCTTATAGAATCCACCCACTCCGTCCCCTGTATTCCACATATTGTGTCAGGGGTATACAGCTCAGCATCACAGGGCACAGTATACAGCTCAGCATCACAGGACACAGTATACAGCTCAGCATCACAGGGCACAGTATACAGCTCAGCATCACAGGGCACAGTATACAGCTCAGCATCACAGCTGT
>BLSH010024326.1:499178-510084 GCA_018402905.1 Glandirana rugosa
GGGGCCCTGTACCTAGTGAAAGGCCCTGCCAGGGCCGCTTAGTCCCTGCCAACCCTCCATATATCAACGTCCTTTTCTCTTCATCAGGTTTACAATCCGAACTTCAGACAGAAGTGACCGTCACAACCTCGAGTGTCTACATTTTGTCCCTGTCCCTGATTCGCCGGGACCGTCCCGGAAAGTGATCCATGTCCCGGGGTCCCGGTTGAGCCCTGGAGATGAAGGGGGTGAATGGAGCTGGAATGGGATCAGGAGGATGGATGGAGCTGGAATGGGATCAGGGGGATGGATGGAGCTGGGATGGGATCAGGAGAATGGATAGAGTTGAGCAGGGATCGGGGGAATGGGTTTTGTTTAACCACATCCCTTTAGCCCCTCCCACTGCTAAGTGCTTGGCCACATCCACATTTTACCATGGCTGCAGGTCTTGTCCCTCATTCTGAAGTTCAAATGAGGTATGCAACTGTAGGGAAGTGGGACTGATTCCTATACAGCTTAATCTCTCATTAGGATCAGAGCTCCAGTAGGCCAGCCCTTGTCCCTCTTAGTAGCAGCATAAACCATTTAAGTCACTCTGACTACTCAATTGTTAAGTGTCAGTTATTGCCCTTTACATTTCAGTATTGTTATTATTCATCACTGTCTGATTGCTATTTGTACATCCCAGACTGCTGAATGTTCAATTAAACTGATTTTGGGTGTTATTCCAGGGTCTGATGCTCTTATACACCCTTTATTGTTTGATAATACAGAAGGTCTGCTGAACTCAGTTTACCTTGTGTCTGTGATTCATACACTATGTCTGAACCTAGGGTGTCGGATGGGCTGGGAAATTCCCAGGGTCGGGGCAGCACAAGAGGACAAGCAATATCTAGTTGCCCCCATGGGGTTAGCGATACAGGACTGGAAAAGCTTTGGAATATTTGGGCACCCGTATCCCTACATGGTTAGTTTAGACCTTTTCATTAAACTTCCCACCCTTACTGAAACGGACACAGGATCTTTTAAACAAATGGCACCAAGGGTTCTTCTCCTGGTCTGTAACATATATAGATGTTTATATTAACCAAGTTTTTATACCTGTTCCAAACTTTGCCCATTTCCATTCCTGCCACCTTCTTCAGACAAGTTAACAAGTTATTCACTGACTCTATCTGAGCCCATAAAAGACAGAGACTGCAAAAATGCCTTTTAACCTTGCCCAAGCAACATGGAGGTTTGGCTGCCCCAGATGTACAAAAATATCACCAGGCAGCTTACCTGGGGAGATGTATTGATTGGTGCCACCACTCTGACCTAAAGCTTTGGCCGAGGAGCGAGCAATTACAAAGTAGGATACCGCTCTGCAGGGCACCTTGGTGCAATAGGGATCTGTCTCCTGTGCTAAAGTCTCATCCAACCCTAGGTCCCACATTGATGGTCTGCACCCGAATGTGCCCTAATACCTGAATCTCCACTGCTCATTTCCCCTCTTCCCAAGTTTGGGGAACTCAAGTTTCCCCCCTGGCCTCCTCCAGGAGGGGCCTTTTCGTAGTCTGATGAGGTCTAATATTTTCCAAGCCTCTCACTTTTTCAATTCTGCCACTTGGCCCTCTTTAGAGGATTTTATGTCACCAATGGGACGTTTTGGCCTGGACTTGTGGAGAGCTCTGCAACTTAAACACTTTCTGGATTCTCTCCCTTCACCCAACTTTCGGCAACTGACCTCTTTTGAAAAGCTTTTCTCCGATGAAGGACCTTTGACCCAGGCTCTCTCTCAGATATATGCTCTTCTTCTCTCCCCACCTCAGGGCTACAGACATGCACATTTGCAGAAATGGGAGCAACAGCAACGTCATTTTCGCTTTGCTATGAAATCCTCTATCTGCAAATGTGTTCAAGAAAATTATTTTATAATTTTGACCAGGTAGTACCGTACGTCTGTGGTGTTTTGTAATTATTGTCCGACTGCCACGGATGCCAGTAGGAGCGGGGACCATGCTACATATATTTTGGTCTTGCCCGGAACTTACTTTTGGTCTGAAGTCCACAGCATCTCACAGAAGTTTGTTGAATGTACCCTTTCAGACAACTTGGCCTTTTTTCTATTGCATGTCACAGATGTGCATGTTAAAAATGATATAAAATACATCCTATGACACCTCCTTAATGCAGCCAAATCTTGCATCTCATTAAAATGGAGAGACCCAAAACCTCCTTCCTTCACTCTGTGATTGCTGTCCATGCCGGGAGAAGACAGTTATTATTGCTAGTGGCTATAGCAGACGCTAGTGAACATCATAAGGGGATCCGGCAGGCTGGTTGTATCCAGGTTGATCGATCTAACAACTTGGTACATTCAGCCTTCCCATTAACGGTTTGAATTATGTATGGCAGACCTTATGTTCTTTTTTTGCCTCTAATCCCTCTTTCATGTTTTATCTGTCCTTCCACAACTTATTACCCCATGCTAAATTTAGAACTTGGTATGCCAAACATTCTCCAGGTTTTTGTGCCTAACTGCGATTGATCAGCTTCCTTGGGTACTATGACAGGGATGCTAGTTCCTTTCATACCGCAGGGCATATTTGATGTCTGATAGACAAGTATCTTGAATGATACCTCTTATTTTTAATGCCATAACCCCAGTATCTTTTTTTTCCTCAGGCGGTCGGCTTTCTGATAAAACTGATCCCAGTTTCGGATTTGCCACAAGACCACTTTTATAAGTGGCGGTGGTTCCGGGCTAACATTACCATTTGCTGAGCCTGGGAACAATCCGACGTCGGCTGTATTTTAACACAGAGAACATAGAACTAATTGTTTCTTTTTTTTTTATTTCATACTGCCAGCTATGCTCTCCCAGTGTAATCTGAATTGTAATCTGTATGGTTAGTTTCACAACTCAGTCTTGCATGGTGCAGGAAACAGCAAGGCATTGCAGAGACATGGGGGTCTCTCTCCACAGCTGTGTCTCCTGCAGGAAAGGGCAAAAATCCTTTTTATGGGGTTTTGTTTGGTATTTTTTTTCATCACAACATGTATGATTATGGTCACTGGTCATGATCAAACATGTTTAACCACTTGACCACTGGGCACTTAAACACCCTTAATAACCAGACCAATTTTCAGCTTTCAGCGCTCTCACATTTTGAATGACAATTGCGCGGTCATGCTACACTGTACCCAAATTACATTTTTGTCCTTTTTTTTTCCAGAGTTTTCTTTTGGTGGGATTTAATTACGACTGGGTTTTTTTATTTTGTGCACTATAAATGAATAAAGACCAAAAAATTTAGTAAAAAAATGCATTTTTCTTTGTTTCTGTTATAAAATTTTGCAAATGAGTAATTTTTCTTTGTACATTTTGGCCAAAATTTATACTGCTACATATCTTTTGTAAAAAATAACCCAAACCAGTGTATATTATTTGGTCTATGTGAAAGTTATAGAGTCTACAAGCTATGGTGCCAATCATTGAAAATGTATCACACCTGATGTACTGACGACCTATTCACTAGTCCTCCTGGCTTATCTTCCACAGTGCTCCCAGACTGATTCTAGAGCCATCCCAGGCTGCCACTTCTCAGTCCTCTCAAGCTGTCTCTCAGTCCTTCCCGACTGTCTCACTCACCAATCATCCAGGCTGTGTGCTCCTGCAGATCTCCTGCACATGCTTGCTGGCTCCTGCTGTCCTCACACCTGCTCCTGTGCCTCTGGGCAGGCCTTCTCTGTGTGTTTTAAGAGGATCCCTCCAACACCTGAGCCCCAGGCCCAAGGTCACCCCCCCCAGACTGGTGGGCTACCCTCAAGGGCCTCCGACAGCCACCTCAGCATTCCATCTCCAGCTTCCATCCAAACTCACCCTGCCACTGCTGACCTGACCAAGAGTATTTAAAAGGTGCCCTCCCTCTGCCAGCCCATTTGGCCGGGGATTGGTTGGGGCCCTCATCAATACTCCAGGCAGCTCCTCCCAACCTTCCTCACAATCTTCTGGAAGTTTCTCACACGTTCCAGCAAGTAGGGGAGGTACCTGCATGATGAGTCATCCAGCCTCCCTGGTAGGAATGGGCAGCAAATGTTCGGCCCAAACTTATTCTCGGGCCGAAAATTTGCTGTTTGCCCGCTCCCGAATTTAGAACATTATGGGGTATTCAGCGCGAACCACCGAACACCCCATAATCGCCCGCCCGTCAATTCTCGCAGATGGCATGCACAGCTCCTCCTCCATGGGAGGGCTGCCGCCACCTGCGATGGCTTTGTTTTGACGTTTTATTTATAGTGCAGGACGGGGACACCCGGTGATGTACGGGTGACCCCGCCTCCCTTCTGACGTCATGAGATGTCAGAGGGGCGGGTTGCTCAATTATGTCACTAGGTGGCCCGCCCTTCACTATAAATAAAACGTCAAAAGAAAGAGAGCTCAGTGTGCGGGTGCCCTCTCATGGAGGAGGAGCTGTTTGTTTTTTTCTCTTTTTTTTTCGGGTCGTCTCTCGCCGCAATTGACTATGGATTACAATTTATTTATTTTTCTTTTTAATAAAGAACTTAATTATAATGACCTAACAATGACCTAATTGTCTCCTGTGTTTTTTTTCTTTTGTTGACACTTTTGGTGAAGTATTAGGGGTACGTTGTACCTGATACTTATTCACATGGAGGGGCCGAGATCTGGGGGCCCCCTTATTAAAGGGGGCTACCAGATTCCGATAAGCCCCTCGCCTGCAGGCCCCACAGCCCTGGGCTGTGCTTGTGGGGGTCTGCAGGCGGGGGGCTTATCGGCAGAGGCTCTTGTCTCCATCAACATGGGAACAAGGTGCTTTGGGGTGGGGGGTTCTCACGTTCCCACCCCATGTTCGGGTCCCATAGACTTTAACATTGTTCGAATGTTCAGACAAATTTTTTGTCTGTTCAGATGTTCTAGCGCGAACCGAATGGGGGGTGTTCGGACCATCCCTACTCCCTGGATCACTTACCCTGACCCAGATTCAAAACACAGGCGTGGTTGCCAGCCAAGTCTTAATTTACATACACTACAAAAACCTATGTACACTACCTAGCACTCTAGAGGGTGCTACACCTATAAACTTTTAACTCTAGGGGTAAGCTTCTGTTGCTGTCTCCTTAAATTTTAGGGCTGCTATTAAAACAAAATACACAAAAAATATGCTACATACTAGAGGACAAAACCTTTTTTCATATATATTTTTATTACTCTTTTTTTACTACTTTTTTCACTAGAACCCCTGGGTGGTTCAGTGGGTACACAGTTGGATAAAGGATAGATGCTAGTGTGGTTGTAAATGCGGTTCATTCAGAATAGAGTACCAGAATGGTGTACCACAAGTCCCTATACTAGGTCCTGCCCTATTTAATGGCGCCAAAACAGACTATTTAGTCAGACAGCACCATGCAGCTGTCCGTTCTACAGCGTTCCCTGCACCTGTGACCCCCCCTGTGATTACTACTGAGTGACTTCCTGCCTCTGTGACCCCAGCTACTCCTGTGGACCTTGCTGATATCTGCCTGCTCTTGACCCCGGCCTGTTTACGACTATCCTCTTGCCTGCTCCCTTTGTACTTCTGCTGCCAGCACGTTGTCGACCCTGCCTGTACCCGACCATCCGTTTGCCTGATCCCGCTGTACCGCACCGCCTGCCAGTTGCCGACTTGGACTGCACCACTACCCCTCAGCTTGCACGAGCTTCAGTGGACTTCTGCTTACCATCTGAGATTGTACAGCCCTTGTGCCCCCCTGCGCTCCAGAGCTCCCTGTCCACACTACCAGGGGTTCTTGAATCAGGGCCGCAAGAGTGGTTGACCCCGCATAAGCCAGACTCTACCACCAGGTATGTGACAGGAGGAAAGAATGAATGGTATACTGTAGTTACTCAGAGTCCCTGTGTTAAGGTTCAGAAGATCTTCAGCCAGCTTTATATTTCCAAGATCAGGGCACTAAATTAGCATGAATCATTAAATTGTAGTAATATAAAGAAGCTTCACAGTGATCACTGACTTTAGAATAGTACTTCAGGTAACAGCAATCCACTATGAAGAAATAATAATTGTAATTCAGCTTTATGTTTCTGTATGGAACTCAAGGCCTTGTTTCCTGTGAATATGTTGAATGGCAATGTATATACAATGTTTGCAAAGAAGGGCCTTAGCCCGCTCACCCAACAGGAACAAGGGATGAAGATGACAGATCCGCTGATGTGAATGATGATGATGATATTCACTCCAACCCTCTGCGGCTTCCTCCGCCTCCCTTTGCGGATCTCTCAGATCGATCGTTCACTGAATGCAGGACTCGGGAGCAGATTCCCAAACTACTGCTGAAGCGCTGCACGGCCACCAAACTTCCAAATCTGTGGGAAGTAGGCCGCAACGCAGCCACCACTGAAGCAGGGTCCTGCCTGATCGATCGCAGCCATCCTGAGAGAGAGAGACTGTGTCAGGCCTCAGCCTCTGCTTAAATAGCATCCCCTATGAGGCACCTCTACTCCCAGCAATCCTTCTGGTGCATGCTGCTTGTAAAAGCCTCCTTCATGGCTGCTGTAACTGTTCTCCCCATAGGAACACAGTACAAAGGCAGTGTAATCTGATCCTTGTGTGTGGAGAGAGAGAACTCATGCAGGGAGAGACAGGCAGAGTGAAAAAGGTACCTGCTACAAATGCAGCTAGGGAAAAATAATCCCTTGATAGAGTACAATATTGGGGTTACAACAGGAGCTGCAGAAGAGAACAATTTGGGAGTACTTATTTCAGATGATTGCAAAATGGGCAAACAGTGTAGCCAGGCAGTAGGAAAAGTGAATAGATTTCTAGGATGGATCACTAGCGGGGTCACCAGCAGGAGGAAGGAGGTCCTGATTCCCTTGTATAGATCTTTAGTTAGACCTCATTTATAATACGGCGTCCAGTTCCAGAGACCTCACTTACAAAAAGATATTGATAGGATAGAACAAGTAAAAACAATAAAAGGCCTGGGGGATGAAACATATCAGGAGAGACTTCATGTATTCACAGGATGCTCTTGGCTCCTGCTGCAGTCAATCAAATCATATAAGGAGGGAAGGGGGAGGCTGAGCAGTGCTGTGTGTACCTATGGATGCATAAAGCCCAGCTCAGGAGTTTGCCCCCACAAGTGCCCCCCATAGCAGGTGGCTTGCTATGGGGGCACTCGAGGAAGAGAGGAGAGCACTGCCAGGGGACCCCAGAAGAGCCAACTTAATTTGTGGCTAGCTGTGTGCTATCCCTGGCAACCTCGCCACTCTAGGCCATAGTCTATGTTTGCTATGCAGAAGTCCAGCCCTGTTTCAGGGTGATTGCCCTGCTGAATTGTGAACTTTCATGCCAATTCTAGGTCCCTTGCTAATTGGTTTTCCATTGGAACTTTTTATTAAGCTCCATACATCATTCCTGACCAATCACCCAGCTTAATGTTACTGTCTTGCTTTTCCATGGGGATTGTGTTCTTGGGGTGAGGAACAGTGCTGGTTTTCTGCCACATGTAGCATTTTGTGCTATAACCAAAATATATATTTTGGTCTCATTAGATGAGTGAAGATTATTCCACATTTTCTGTTTCCTACCTATCTTTGGGAATCTTCAACTGGGTTTTATATATTTGTTTTCTTCATATAGCTACTCTCAGTTCATTTATCTTATTAAATGTAGCAGCATTGCAATAAAACAAATCTCACAACCAAAATATTTGAAAATGGGATGTATTGAATTGTGTGGGGCCAGCGTAAGATCAAAAATCTGTTGCCCAACCGATCGGTTTGTCTAACCTATATAGGTATTATTTTCATTTTGTCATAGTACGATATATGATGATATTAGATGTATATATGTATGTACTGTATATATGAGATGTATGTATATATGATGATATGAGATATATATGATATATATGGCTACTGCCAGAACAGTGCCAACTGTTTCATGGGACTCAGCAGCTCAAATTTATTTTATCAGGGCACTTCAAAAGGGCTGCCAAAGATCCTAATGATACTACTACAGTGTATTCAATCATTTGGCAATGCACTACCAGCACACTGAATGCATAGTTTAGAAAACTTCTGCTTTGAATATAAGCTGCCCAACTTAAAGTAAAATCTTTCCCAAAACAGATTCATGCTTTCTGCACAGTTATATGCAAGTGAAATCATCTGGTAGCTTCATATTCCTTCTGGGGTCCCACTGGCAGAACATTTGAATCAGAATATCCAGGCTGCACCAAATGCCATTGAAATTACAAAGATGTATTATAGCAGCACAACTCTCTGTTGTATTTTTTGCTTATAAATATAATTTAGGACATACCTCTCTTGGGTCACAGGAGTGCACATATTATATAACAAAAATGCAGCGCTCTATAAATACAGTACGTGCAAAATATCAAGTATACATGTGCAAAGTACAAACACGTGCAAACAACACATAAATACTCATGAATAATGTGATATAAATCCACTAATTAATTAATAAATAAAGTGCTCTTGTGCAAACAGTTCATGTATGCTGGTTTCTTTCAACGGATAAACCATTCGGTGAACATGCACCCATCAACGTGTCAGCCTTCACCAGACAATAGATGGGGGCTCACCAGAAAACCAGCGACCTCCCCTGTTAAGGGAGGTCATATAGCGCTTGGTAGGATCTCTGATCCACTGAAGAGAAATCCCAGTATATCTCTCCAACAGCCGTGGTTCACTGGTAGCCGAGGATATTATCCACCATGCAACCCCCAATGCATCAGGATGAGGATTCCTTAGAATAAAGAAGTATAAAAAACAGGGAGACTCCACATAGTATAGTGTAGTACCCCCTGGTAAGTGGGAGCTAGTGTATATAGATTTTTGTTAGGTGAGGAGGCAAGTTGGCAGTTGGGACCATAGGCACCAAACCGTGAAGGACTGAAATCCTTCAGCTCCCGCAAGGTCACCCTGCTCAAGAAAGCACATGTATAGGCCCATCTGAAGTTTGCTAATGAACATCTGAATGATTCAGAGGAGAATTGGGTGAAAGTGTTGAAGTCAGATGAGACCAAAATCAAGCTCTTTGGCATCAACTCAAGTCGCCCTCTTTGGGGGAGGAGGAATGCTGCCTATGATCCCAAGAACACCATCCCCACCATCAAACATGGAGGTGGGAATATTATGCTTTGGGGGACAACTTCACTGCATAAAAGGGACGATGGGTGGGGCCATGTACCATTAAATCCTGGGTGAGAACTTCTTTCCCTCAGGCAGGGCATTGAAAATGGGTGGGTATTCCAGCATGACAATGACCCAAAAAACCCAGTCGAGGCAACAAAGGAGTGGCTCAAGAAGAAGCACATTAAGGTCCTGGAGTGGCCTAGCCAGTCTCTAGACCGTAATCCTATAGAAAATATGTGGAGGGAGCTGAAGGTTTGAGTTACCAAATGTCAGTCTTGGAACCTTAATGACTTAATCTGCAAAGAGGAGTGAGACAAAATCCCTCCCGAGATGTGTGCAAACCTGGTGGCCAACTACAAGAAACCTCTGACCTCTGTGATTGTCAACAAGGGTTTTGCCACCAAGTACTAAGTCATGTTTTGCAAAGGGGTCAAATACTTATTTCACTCATTAACATGTAAATCAATTTATAACATTTTTGAAATGCATTTTTCTGGATATTTTTGTTGTTATTCTATATCACTGTTAAAATAAACTTACCATTAAAATTATAGACTGATAATTTCTTTGTCAGTGGACAAATGTACAAAATCAGCAGTGGATTAAATACTTTTTTGCCTCATTGTATTAGTTAATTCACTTGTGCAAGGTGAGATTTTAAGACCCCATGAATATAATGGTGAAAGTGTGTACTGCTTACTTAAACTTAAACTTTGAGGGTACCACTGGCCTTTTACCTCCTTTTTCTGCATCAAACTTTTGAGCGAGTACCACCTGGTATAATGAGACATTGGCCATCCAGTGGCTCTGAATCATTTCCAGGTCTATATGTCTGTGAGTTTTACCAGGGATAGGCATGGACTAAGGCTGTCATGGACATTTTCCAAATGACAGACCTCTGTGAAGGACACCAAGGTACATTTCAAATTAAAACCTTAAAAAAATCTATCATCTCCGTCAGTGGGAGGAATAGTGCCCCATCATTGGTGTCAGTGGGAGGAATAGTGTCCCACCATTGGTGTCAGTGGGAGGAATAGTGTCCCATCATTGGTATCAGTGGGAGGAATAGTGTCCCATCATTGGTATCAGTGGGAGGAATAGTGCCCCATCATAGGTGTCAGTGGGAGGAATAGTGCCCCATCATTGGTATCAGTGGGAGGAATAATGCCCCATCATTGGTATCAGTGGGAGGAATAGTGCCCTATCATTGGTGTCAGTGGGAGGAATAGTGTCCCATCATCGGTGTCAGCGGGAGGAATAGTGCCCCATCATTGGTGTCAGTGGGGAAGTGTCACTGAGAAGGGACCCCAGAATCATGATTGTTAACTTGCAGACTGACAGGGACTGGGTGTGGTGGTCTGGCCTGCCTGGGAGGGCTGGGGCTGGCTGGGCCCTGGAAGGTCTGCAAGTAAAAAAAAAACATGATTCAATCTGGTCACTAGTAGCACTGACTAGCACCTGGCTGGCAGTCCTTGTGACTCCTGAGGCCTGTAAATTTCACACTGCAGGGAGGGACAGGGTCCCTGTCTCTCCCTGTAAAATGTACAGGCCTCAGGAGGACTGCCAGCCAGGTGCTAGTCAGTGCTACTAGTGACCAGATTGAATCATGTTTTTTTTTTTACTTGCAGACCTTCCAGGGCCCAGCCAGCCCCAGCCCTCCCAGGCAGGCCAGACCACCACACCCAGTCCAGGCGGCCCTGTCCCTCCCAGGCTCCCTGTGAAATTTACAAGCCTCACTGGCACCATGAAAAAAAAAAACTT
>BLSH010024326.1:510094-529576 GCA_018402905.1 Glandirana rugosa
CTGACCAGTCTACCACGCGCGGTTCAACCTCAGCCGCCTCTCCTCTCTCTGAGTCTCTGGACACACGCCCGTCGCGAGCCCCCGCCAGTGAGTGCCGCACTTCTTCAGTGCCTAAAGTGACGTCGTTCTGTCTCCTCGCCTCGGCGGGCCTCCTGTTTTACGGTGACTCGGATGGGCTGACCTCAGGTGAGGACTCCTCCTCTGACACAACCTCACTGAGTTCGCTCGTCACGGTGACGGTCCGTTCGTTTCAAAAAAAAAAAGTACCACGGTCACTCCGAACATTTAAAGTGTCCCTCGGACTTTACAAGCCTCACTGGCACCATGAAAAAAAAAAACTTTGCTTGCCTGGCAGTGGCACTGCTCGCTTGAGTCACTCCAACACAGTCTCCTCCTCAGGAGTGGACTCCAGTCGGGTAGGCTCAGTGGCATTTTGTCCTCCGGGCGGCTCCGCTCCTCTGTCTTGCTGCAGTGAAATCCGTGACTTCTTCACGCCGTGAGTGACCGCCCCCGAGCGCTGCCCGCACACAGGTCTCTGAGTCTCTCTCCTCTCCGCCGACTCCAACTTGGCGCGCACCATCTGACCAGTCCCTCCCTCCCCTAGATCACTCCACAGCCCGCACGAGGATAAGTGGGCGGTGCCACACTCCCTGGCTGTCTTCCTACGGCCTAGGAGGAGTCGGAGGACACATGATGATGATGATACAGTTACGGAAAAAAAAAAGTGATGTGTAAAAAAAAAAAAGTCGGCGGCGGACATCACAGGCAGCACTGCCCTTATATGCTTCCACTTGATTCCCGCACTCGCCCAGGAGATTGCCATCTGTGGCGTCGTGATACCCTGGGTTACTGGTGTGGGGCCTCCATTAAGTACGGTTCAGCTATTGCTCTTTGGTCCCTTGGCATCTGATGGGTAACTCTCATAGGTTATATATGTTGATGTGTATTCTGCCTTTTAGGTTATTTATATACATTTGCACCTGTTTCATGGTGCATATATATGTCTGTATACTGTGCCATTTTACTATATATTATCTTTCTGTATTATTTTCACAGGTCAATATTCCTCTTGAATTAAACCCCTGAAGAAGCAGGTTTCCAGCGAAACATGTAGAGTGTGAGATTGGAACTATGTTAATCGAGATCTTTCTTTGACTGGAATGATACCCTATAATTTCCTATCTTTGTGAGAGGAATTTATGTCTTATTAGAATTGACTGTTTGTCCCTATTTGGACATATATATTCCCCTTTTTCCCTCTATGGGTGACATGTGAACATTAATTGTTGTAATAAACATTTATATATTTTTTTAAAAACCCTTGTTTTGTGAGTTCATACTGTACCATGAAAGTCCTCAGTGCCTCAACTCAATTTTGTGTGCACTCTCTTAGAGCCGCTTTGGGAAAGCTGCAGCATCAAGAAATTTCTAATTGAACTGAGTTAAATTTATAATCAGACATTGATCAAGTGCCCTAAAGGTATGATCCCAAAAAAAACATAAGCAAAAAAAGTATAAAGAATGGGGAAAGCTCTGTCATATCGGAATTTTGTTGCACAATCAAATGATTTTCTAAACATTAGTAGGAAAATCGATCATAAATAGTTCATAAAAGCATTCAGCACATGTGCATTGATTATTGATCAACAAAAAAATTTACATATATGTCATTAACAATCAATAATATGTGGAAAACAATTTGACAGATATTTATCAAAACGAGGGTTTTTCCGAACTCTTTTCTATCCATGTATGGCCAGCTTTAAAATACAATGATTGATTCACCTGCAGTAAATGTTTGGTGAATGTCACATTCACTGCTCTACTACCATGCCCCAATCATTTTATTTCAATCTCTTGTATATTTTCAAGACAAAAAGGAGAATAAAACCCAGATTTCAAATTTACCCAATGTAAAAATTAGAGAATAAAAGTTGTGTAATAATACTACTGCAAAAAATGAGGATTTTAAGGTCACCGCAGTTATGAATGAGCTGACTAAGTGTTTTTTTTAAATCAAAATACTTTAGGTTACAATAATCAAACACGCAGTGCACTTTGTTACATATGTATTGTTCAGTTCCTAGTCTTTTCAGGGTTTGCATTTCTATATTGTGAATGGTAAAAGCATCAGTTTATTGGGTCATGGAAAGAAGCTTCACATTAGTCTCAGGTAACATCCGGACAGCTAAACTTAGACTAAGTCATTTATGCCAGGGGAATGTAATGCATCTCGATCAACAGCACACTCTCATAAGAGGATGGGATATCTTACCGAGTCTTATATCAGGCTATACTGCATTTGCAGAAGAACTTTTTAATAGTTTTTAACGGCAGATCTCTAAGTAATATAAACAAAAGCATTTCTTAATCTGAGAAGGATGCTAACATGAAAATTAGTTGATTTCTAAAATACACAGCGCCTTTGTACACCAAAGTACAGTACCCATAGTTGAAACAATAAGGCCTCATACACACGGACGTTTTTTGACGCCAGCGTTTTCTGGCGTTTTTTGCAGCTCTCCATGTTAGTCAATGGCCCCATAAAAACGTCGGCGTTTCTGAGCTGTAGGTGGCGTCGGCGTTAGTGAGCAGAAAGTAGAACCCATGGCCATCGCGTTCTGAGGCTGTAACGTTTTGAGGTTTTTTGACGCCAACGCCACAATATGCCAACAAACGCCAACTAACGCCAACAAACGCCACCTAATATTGTAACGGCGTTTTCTGGCGTTTTTTGACGCCGACGTTTTTAGGTTGAAAAATAGCAGAGGGATGATTTTTTAAAAAAAACGCCTATTGACGCCGACGCTCACTAACGCTCAAAAACGCCGATGCATAACGCCGAAAAACGTCGACTTTTTTTCCTTGACGTCGGACCCGACGTTTTGTTTATTTTTTTAGATACGCCCGTGTGTATGAGGCCTAATAAACAAAGAGTGCAATGACAATTAAAGTACGTTATGTAATATCATGAACATTCTTTGAAGTGCTAATGAAAAAAATGTCCTTTTGGGATAAAGTGCCTTATATAAGTATGGTGTAGTATGTGGACAAGGCCAGAATTATAATTTACCTATTTGATGGCACCAACATCCCTTTGTGTTAGAAAAGAGCACAAGAGAAGAGAAATATGGGACTTTTGGCTTGCCTGGTTATACAATTCAATACACCATCAATTAAGACAAATTATTAATTTGGTTCACATAGACAAAAGGTTAAAAACATTGAGTACATCGCATCAACATCCATTGTATTGCTGTTTCCATGTTTTAATTTCAACATGTTTCGTCGTGAGGCTTCTTCAGGAAAAGGCGTGGTGTAGTAGCTACTAAAATAAAAATTAAAAAATATATATATACGCACACACATCAGAAAAAAGTTTTTATCTGTACATGGATTGTTTCATATAGATTTTGAAAGTAATAAACAAATCTGCAATTTTATATAACACAATATGGATGCATCCCACTATCCAGTCATAGGTTCCCAAAGAAGGAGGGATTCCTACCTCAAAAGAATAGGGCTGTGAAGCCAACTAAAAAACACATTTTTGGATGTAGAGAGTCTGCTCATGATGGTCTCGTGTGCCCACCCAGTAAAAGTCTGATAGCCCACATGTACCAGATCTCCCACAGAGAGAGATAAATGTTGTTAAAGATGTAATTTGAAACTCACGGCAAAATTTAAAAAAAAAAAACTGCGAGCCCCCCCAAAATTCATACTAGACCCTTATGCGAGCATGCAGCCTGGCAGGCCAGGAGCAAGCGCCCCCCCCCCTCACAAACCATACCAAGCCACATGCCCTCAACATGGGGGGCCCCCCCACCCCAAAGCACCTTGACCCCATGTTGATGGGGACAAGGGTCTCTTCCCAACAACCCTGGGTGTGGTTGTGGGGGTGTGCTGGCAGGGGGCTTATCCCCTCAGATCCTGCCCCCCCCCCATGTGAATGAGTATGGGGTACATAGTACCCCTACCCATTCACCAAAAATGTGTATAAAATGAATAAAGACAGTAAACGAGTTTTTGACACTTCCTTTATTAAAAAATAAAAATGTCCCCAGATGTAGATCCATCTCACACAGCCCGCCGCACCAAAATAAGAATAAAAATCTCTGGCCTCGTCGAACGCTCCCGAGGACTACCTGCTCCTCTGTTTAACATTTCTTAAATAGCTAAGGGGCAAAGCCACCCAATGACATCAGCGGGTGACCCAGCCCCCTTGTGAGTTCACTGACCGGGGCATGCTGGGTCAATGACATCACAAGTGAGCAGGGTCACACACTGACATCATCGAGTGACTCTGCACCTTGGGTATTTAACTGGTTCCCGAACAGCTCACGTACATTTACTGCTGCAGAGTGGCAGCGTCCCGCAAATCTCCGTCATTAAACGGCTGCTCGCACATGCGTGGCTAGCCACCAGTACGGTCTCGTGCCCACCGCACTCTTCTGCCGTCCAAAACCGATGAATACATTTTTTTTTGGATTTGTATTTTAGCAAAAAGTAAGAAATATTGTTTTTTTTTTGCAAAATTGTTGCTTTTTTTGTTTATAGTGGTGATCAGAAATGACGCAGAGGGGATCAAATATCACCTAAAAGGAAGCTCTATTAGTGGGAAAAAAAGGAGGTCAATTTTGTTTGGGTACAACGTTGCACGACCGCGCAATTGTCAGTTAATGCGACGCAGTGCCGAATCGCAAAAAGTGCTCTGGTCCTAACATGGGAAATCATTCCGGTGCTGAAGTGGTTAAGAAATGTCAGACAGAGGAGCGCTCGATGAGGCCGGAGAGTTTTTTCTTCTTTTTCATGTTTGGCAGTGTGGCGGGCGGCGTGAGATGGATCTACGTTGGGGGAAATAGTTTTTCTTTATTTTTGACACTTTTTTGGTGAATGAGTAGGGGTGCAATGTACCAGCAAAATGGTGGACATAGGAGTGTCCTCACTAATTGGAAGTCACACATTAATATGTACAAGGTAGATATATTGCATCATCCCATTCATCAAAAGGATAGTATGGTCTCCATACCGGAAAGATTACACCCAAATCCATGCCATCATAAAATGAAGAAAAGAAAGCCTTCCATAGCGTAACACCGCATGAACAATTTATTATTGAATGGAGTAAAAACACTTACATAAAAAGTGGTAAACTGAGCTCAGCGACTAAAACCAAATGCAGTGAACCGAGGGGGACAGGACCCAAAGCGATTCGTTTCCACAAACGTCTTCTGGGGTGTCCCCCCCGGAATCATTGCTAGTATATGTAGATACTGATAATCAACAAACCCCTCCTACTGTGTGTATTGGTGGAAATCAGCAATTGAGCATCCAAGATGGCGTGTGTGTCACGCTTCATTTTGGATAATGTATCTAGTGATTAGACTCGTAACAGCATTAATCACAGCCGTCCCGAACGGCTAGCCGGAAAAGACTGCATCGTCATTACCAGCAACGTCACTTACGGTAGCGCCTACAGGGACGCATTTCCGGAAGCGGCTGAAGCCGTACAAATGGGACTGGCGGACATAGATGATCAATGAAGCCGGATGTAAACAAAATGGTATGTAATATAGACCAGCCGCTATCACCATATAAGTCTCCTTAATGGTCAGCAATGTAAACATGAACACTCAAATAGGGCCATACACATTGGGGAAATATAATTAGGTGCAATAAAAATAAATGTAAACGCCAAATCAAACCCAGCATGGACACTGCCTCTAAACGCATATCAGACACAGAAATATAAGGTAATTGGTTGAAAAGGTAAACATCAGACGTATGGTATGTAAACCCATATACTTAATAAATGGATGTCGGTATTAACCAAAATAGTGGATAATAATAACAAAATAATCCCAAGAAGATAAAAAATCATAAAAAAATGTAAAAAAAAAAATTAAAAGTATAACAATTACAAACTGGGTAGACATACATCGAATATAAAAACAGATGCATATAGGAACAGGGAATAAACAACACCCTAAAACCCACTTAGTGGGTACACAGTTCAGGCTTTGTTAATGAAAGGGTTCATGTCCCACTCAATGTTGAGACCATAAGGATAGTAACATCTAAGCTGGTAAATCCAAAATGTTTCGAGCTGTGAAACTCCTCTACGGATGGCACCACCTCTCCAGAGTGGAACATATTTGTCAATAATTTGGAAGGTGGTGCCCTTAGGGTCTCTATTGTGAAATTGCGAGTAGTGTTTTGGAACACTATGGTTGGTTTTCCCTTTATATATGTTGGTGATATGCTCATTAACTCTTGCTGTGGAGGATCTAATCGTCCTCCCAACATATTGTTTCTGACATGGACATGTAAGTAGATGCACCACAATGGTGGTGTCACAAGTACAGAATTGCTTCAACTTATATCTCCCACCTGTCACTGTAGACCAGAAATCAACCATTTTCCTACTTTGCTGGGCATTAAGGTGACATACTCTATACCTGTGGCATTTGAAATAGCCCACCAGGTCATGAAAGAATAAGACTTGTCTAGGGGGGGTCAACCACATTTGGTGCCAACCTTTTTCTTAATGATGGGGCACCCCTAAAGACTACTTTGGGTGTATCTGGTAATTGAGGTCCCAAAACCTTATCATTTTTTTAAAATGTCCCAATGCTTCCTCATGATGTTCTTTATTTGCCTATGTTGGACTGAATAAGTGGTACAAAAGGACCACTTAGTATTATCTGTCTCAACCTTGGGTTTTTCTTGAAGGAGTTGGGAACATTCCACCTCCAGAGACCTCTGTATTTCATAATCCAACATTTCTTTGTTATACCCTTTCTCTAAAAATCTGTTTTTAAGTGCTTGTGCCTGAACCAGAAAATCACACTCATTAGTACAATTGCGCTGTAATCGCAAAAATTGACCCTTAGGGACACCTTGTAACCATGGACGATGATGACAGCTGTCAGTTGGTATAAAGCCATTACGGTCTGTGGGTTTAAAAAATGTTCTAGTAATAACCTGATTGTCTTTTATCTCTATATGAAGGTCCAGGAAATTAATGCATTCTCGACTGAACTCCAGGGTCAACAAAATGCCCCTGGTATTAGCGTTGAGACCTTCTTCTATCAAAGAATCTGGGGTGCCCCTTCATAGGAGGAGAATGCCGTCGATATAACGGGCCCAAAGGACCGGTTCAGGTCTCCTGAGAGCATAGACGACATCCTCCTCCCACTTGGCCATAAATAAATTGGCCAAGCTGGGGGCAAATTTTGCCCCCATGGCTAATCCCTGTTCCTGGGAATAAAACTTATTAGCAAACCAGAAGTAATTGTGACTGGTAGCAAATTTAACTAGATCCAGTATAAATCGCCTCTGATTCATGGGTATCGAAGCATCTCGGGACAGATAATAATCAACTGCTTCTAAGCCACATTGATGTGGAATACAAGTGTACAATGAAGCCACATCAGCCGTGGAGAGCAGGTCACCATCCTCTACTACGATGCTTTGTAACAGACGAATGGTGTCTTTGGTGTCTTTCAAGAAAGATGGCATCCTCCTTACCTGGGGCTGTAAATAATGGTTGATGTACCTACCGATCCTAGACATAACAGAATCTATCCCGCTGACAATCGGGCGTCCGGGTGGCTTTATTATATCCTTATGTACTTTAGGTAAATAGTAAAGTACCGGAATCCTTGGTGCCAACGGGACAAGGTAATTATTTTCTTTCCTATCTAGAATCCCTTCACAGAAACCAATTCCTTTTTATATTTGGAGGTGGGGTCAGAGGTTAATTCCTTATACATTTCGGTATCGCTCATGATTCTAAACATTTCTGTCATATAGCTGCTTTTGTCAAGAACAACTATACCTCCCCCTCATCTGCCGGTCGGATTACAAGATCCTTTTTCTCACACAAACTCTCCAACCCCTTTTTTACTTGGGAGTGAGTCCGGCATTTTTTGATCTCCAACTGATCTAGGTCTTTAAGCATTAAGTCTCTGAAGACATTAACTGAAGGTGCCGAATGACCTGGGGGGTAGAACAAGGAAGGATTAGCCAATCCTGTGAGTGTTACGTTATTATCGTTGGCTCTAACAGGTCTAGTAATGGGATTGATAACAAATATCTTTGAATGTTAATTTTCCTTATATACTTCTGTACATCAATGAATGTACTAAACTTATCAAGATGCTTGGGGAGGACAAATTTCAAACCTTTATTGAGAACATCATTTTCTTCTTTTGTTAAAATATTGTTACTTAAATTGAACACTCCAGTGCTGGCTAGGTTCTTACTCTTTTTCCTCTGAAGTCTCCTCCCCCCTCTGAAGCCTCTCTTGTATCGGGGTCCCTTTTCCTTGTGTGATTTTCCTTGGGAAAATCCGGGGGGGGGGGGTGGCATTGGTTGTATCTAAAGGGGGAACATGTATGTTCCTCATAATCCCTACCCATATAGGGATAAGACATGTTACCCTGGTGAGTATCACACAAGGGAGAGAATCTATTACAAATGCTAATAGGGTATCTAGGTGAATTGGGAGGAGGGTAAGAGTATGATTTGTGATCATAATACTCAGATCGGGAGAAGGAGGGGGGCCTAGGTTCCCTTCATAGGGGCGACCTTGATGAAACCCGTTTTTGGGCCCGTTATATCAACGACATCCTCCTCCTCCGTATTCTTTGATAGAATTTTTTGCAGGTCTCAACTCTAATACCAGGGGTATTTTGTTGACCCTGGAGTTCAGTCGAGAACGCATTCATTTCCTGGACCTAGATATAGAGATAAAAGACAATCAGGTTATTACTAGAACATTTTTTAACCCCTTCAGATCCACGCTATAGCCGAAGTACAGCTCCAGCATGGATCTGAATTTCCGGGTTGATGTCCAAGGATGTCCTGCCCTTGTGCGCGCCCCTGGCGCGCACTCACAGGCGGCGGCGCCACACGCTGCGTGGGTGTGGCCGCGGGTCGGGTGAACTCGATGTCCGCCCGAGACCCACAATTGCCTGTCAGAGCTGCAGAACGGGGAAACGCAGATGTAAACACGGCGGTTCTCCGTTCTGTGACGGGGCATGACAGATCTACTGATCCCTGTCACTGGGATCAGTTAGATCTGTTCTGTCCTGGCCAGCCCCGCCCCCACAGTTAGAACACATGCAGAGAACACAGTTAACCCCTTCACTGCCCCCTTAGTGTTAACCCCTTCACTGCCAATGACATTTATACAGTAATCAGTGGCTATTTACATTTCTGATTGCTGTATAAATGTCATTAGTCCCAAAAAAGTGTCAAAAATGTCTGACATGTCCGCCCCAATATCGCAGTCCCGATAAAAATCGCAAATTGTCACCATTACTAGTAATAAATAAATAAATAATTAAAACACCATAAATCAATTCCCATAGTTTGCAGACGTGATAACTTTTGCGCAAACCAATCAATATACGCCGATTGCGATTTTTTTTTTACCAAAAATATGTAGAAGAATATATATCGGCCAAAACTGATGAATAATTTATTTTTTTTTTTTGAATTTGTATTATAGCAAAAAGTAAAAAATATTGTTCTTTTTTCAAAATTATCTCTCTTTGTTTGTTTATAGCGGCGATCAGAAATGACGCAGAGGTGATCAAATACCACCAAAAGAAAGCTCTATTTGTGGGGGAAAAAATGATATAAATTTTGTTTGGGTACAACGTTGCATGACCGCGCAATTGTCATTCAAAATGTGACAGCGATGAAAGCCAAAAATTGGTCTGGGCAGGAGGAGGGTTTAAGTGCCCAATAAGCAAGTGGTTAAACCCACGGACTGTAATGGCTTTATACCTACTGACAGCTGCCATCATCGTCCATGGTTACAAGGTGTCCCTAAGGGTCAATTTTTGCGATTACGGCGCAATTGTACTAACGAGGGCGATTTTCTGGTTCAGGCACAAGTACTTAAAAACAGATTTTTAGAGAAAGGGTATAACAAAGAAATTTTGGATTATGAAATACAGAGGTCTCTGGAGGTGGAACGTTCCCAACTTCTTCAAGAAAAACTCAAGGTTGAGAAAGATAATACTAAGTGGTCCTTTTGTACCGCTTATTCAGTCCAACATGGGCAAATAAAGAACATCATGAGGAAGCATTGGGACATTTTAAAAAAATGATAAGGTTTTGGGACCTCAATTACCAGATACACCCAAAGTAGTCTTTAGGGGTGCCCCATCATTAAGAAATAGGTTGGCACCAAATGTGGTTGACCCCCCTAGACAAGTCTCATTCTTTCATGACCTGCTGGGCTATTTCAAATGCAGCAGGTGTAGAGTATGTCACCTTAATGCCCAGCAAAGAAGGAAAATGGTTGATTTCCGGTCTACAGTGACCGTTCGGAGATATAAGTTGAAGCAATTCTGTACTTGTGACACCACCAATGTGGTGTATCTACTTACATGTCCATGTCAGAAACAATATGTTGGGAGGACGATTAGATCCTTCGCAACAAGAGTTAATGAGCATATCACCAACATTTATAAAGGGAAAACCAACCATAGTGTTCCAAAACACTACTAGCAATTTCACAATAGAGACCCTAAGGGCACCACCTTCCAAATTATTGACAAATATGTTCCACCTTGGAGGGGTGGTGCCATCCGTAGAGGAGTTTCACAGCTCGAAACATTTTGGATTTACCAGCTTAGATGTTACTATCCTTATGATCTCAACATTGAGTGGGACATGAACTCTTTCATTAACAAAGCCTGAACTGTGTACCCACTAAGTGGGTGTTAGGGTGTTGTTTATTCCCTGTTCCTATATGCATCTGTTTTTATATTCGATGTATGTCTACCCAGTTTGTATTTGTTATACTTTTAATTTTTTATTCCATTTTTTTATTATTTTTTTATCTTCTTGGGATTATTTTGTTATTATTATCCACTATTTTGGTTAATACCGACATCCATTTATTAAGAATATGGGTTTACATACCATACGTCTGATGTTTACCTTTTCAACCAATTACCTTATATTTCTGTGTCTGATATGCGTTTAGAGGCGGTGTCCATGCTGGGTCTGATTTGGCGTTTACAATTATTTTTATTGCACCTAATTATATTTCCCCAATGTGTATGGCCCTATTTGAGTGTTCATGTTTACATTGCTGACCATTAAGGAGACTTATATGGTGATAGCGGCTGGTCTATATTACATACCGTTTCGTTTACATCCGGCTTCAATGATCATCTATTTCCGCCAGTCCCATTTGTACGGCTTCAGCCGTTTCCGGAAATGCGTCACTGTAGACGCTACCGGAAGTAACGTTGCGGGTCTTTTCCGGCTAGCCATTCTGGACGGCTGTGATTAATTCTGTTACGAGTCTAATCACTAGATACATTATCCAAAACGAGGCGTGACACACACTAGATACTGCATCAACACTTGAAAAGTTCTGTACCATTCAGTTGGAATTAGCTGCTTACAAACAAGTATGTTGAACAACTAACTCCTAAAAAACTTAAAAATTAGTGGGGCTTTGCCTGCGCTTAAAGGGTTAATCACCTGTTTAGGTCTGGGGACATGGAAAAGAAGATCTACCTACCTGATCCTCTGCACCTGGGTGTGTTTTCCCCCATGCTCAAGCAGTCTAAGGTCATGACGTCATCAAAACAAATGCAGGGTTCATAGCCCTGCATTGGACATGATGACGTCAATGGACAGTCCACTGTCGGAGTGTGGGAGAGTGGCATCTGCTGGTGGAGCTGTGGATCAGGTAAGTTAAAATGCTTTTGTTCACCCCTAGATCAAACAAGCAGTTAATCCTTGCAGTGTGGGTGCCACCCCATTGCAAGAAAGGATTTATATATTTCCTGGAGCTGGGCTTTAAATTATGACGTTCATGCGGAATTGCTAAAAGTTTGTCACAGTAATAAAACATTTACTGTAGATTCTGTTACCAGGCCAGATCAACGACTAGCTAGAATAGCTCAGGGATGTGCAACCTGCAGTAGGCATATGGGATTCCATATTCATTTCTAGGGACCCTAGACTACAGACATGTTCATTTGTTCTTTTTAGCTGTAATGGGGAAAAAAACAACTGTTAAAAGACCTAATCATTCTTGATTATATTTAGAGTATTTCCAAAGGCTGAAGCGTTTTTACCTTCATGCATTCTATGCATGAAGGTAAAAACCTTCTGTGTGCAGCAGCCCCCCTAATACTTACCACAATCTGATCGGCTCTTCGGGGACTCTACCTCCTCAATGGCTGAAAAAGCAGTGGGAGCCATTGGCACGACACATAGCCAGTGAGCCAATGAGAAGAGAGAGGGGGTGGGGTTGAGCCGTGGCTCTGTGTCTGAATGCTCGGGTGCCCCCACAGCAAGTTGTTTGCTCTGGGAGCACTTGGCAGGAGAAAGGGGCCAGGAGCGCCGGAGGGAGACCCGGGAAGAGGAGGATCAGGGTTGTTCTCTGCAAAACCACTACACAGAGCAGGTAAGTATAACATGTTTGTTTTTGTTTTTTAAAACAGACTTGTCTTTAATATCCCTTTAAGCTGATGTGGGATGGAAAAGAACAGTTCTCCATAGATCAACAGGTGTATGGCAAGCTTAGGTCTGCTTCATGAGCAGAGGATAATGAATATAGCCTGGCAACTTTCTAATCCATTGCATTGTTGTTTCTGTGGTCAGTCTTATGTAATTGGTCAATTTGTCATACAATTATGTCAGAATCATTTATGTGTCTGACAGCACATGCCCATGTATGGTTATTTTAATCCATGCAAATAATCACTAAAGAAGTTATCAGGAGAATTGTTATCTACTGCCATTGTTCACATGTGGAACTGTAGCCTCCTGGATGTCGGCCAACAATTGTCTAGAGCCCCAGGGGAAGAAGGCCAAGAAGATCATATAACAGCAGCACCTTCATCAATACAAAACCATGTGCAAGTTTTTAGGGCCTATGTTTGGTCAATAGAACATAGCGGTTGCTTGTCCCTTTGCCCTGCATAGAGGCTTAGCCAAGTGCTTTCAAACACATGGCGATGAAAGGCTGGATCAAGCTGCTTTTAAAGCAAAGCCTCACTCAGGCTTCAGCAGCTATATATAGACCAGTGTTCAGAAAAAGTCATTTGGTGAACACTGGATGATAATTAGAAATACAAATATTTTTTGCATATTTATAAATGGACCTGACTTCTAGTCTAAATATTAAAAAAATATATTATTTTAAAGTGAGGAGCTGTTGAAATACACTCAACACAACTAACTAAAAATCACATTTCTTCTTGTTGTAAAGAGAGAACTGTTATTATGCAGAACAGTGTTAGATACCCCCAAAAATTCTTTATCTGTGCCTACTCCCTCCACTATCTCATTCCTACTGAGCAGGTTTTGGAAAGCTCAGTGGTTTGTTTTTTTGGAGATTTTTGATCTTGGCTTTAATTTGCTCAAGTATGACATTCATAAATGTATGTATATCCATAGTAGGCAAAATGGACTTAAAATTATATCTTGTATTTTATATAGAGCTATAAGTGCACATCTACCTATAATCACACTATAACCAAAGTCCACAATCACTGTGTAACAAATAATAAAATGTGCACCATGTAAGAGTCCAAACAAAAGTGCCAGGTGATATGCCAAAAAAATTATAAGTGAATACCATCTTCCAAAAGATTATCAGCCTGTGGATAATTGTACATCTTCCAAGCCCTTCACCAAGCACTCCACAGCCTCTTATCGGAATAAATTGATTGGGTTATAAAGAGATCAATCGGTCTTGATAAACTAAGCCACTACAGGAGCTCTTCAATATAGCCGGTCTCAGCACCCACTCATTAGGTCCACTTCCAGTGTAAATCACCAGCACACTGGTGTGATATAATCCTCACAAATGTTGGATAAGAACATAAACCGCCACATGTAAACATTTATTTCCATAAGACAAGTACTTACAAGAAAATCGTAAACACAAGTATAGAGAAAGTGGCATAACTCCAGCAAGCCCCACCCAACGCATTTCATTAGCAGAGAACATCGTCAGGGGATCTGGAGCATAATGGGTAGCGTCTCATCCACAATTTAAAGACCCAAATGCCTTCCCAACTGCGAATGTCGGTAATTATGGAGACTTGACACAACAATGCCTATATTTTAGTAGTGCGACTAATAGAAACAGAAATGAAACAAATATATAAACAACAACACCACTTATATAATTTATCGGCCAGGTGTTGGTCTATAACTATAGATGTCTAATATACCAAAAAACAATCAAATTCGGCACACCACAATCCGGCCAAATAAGCACCATCTTGTGAATGATCAAAATATGGTATTATTTTAAAACCACCAAAAAGAAATAAAAAATATGTTAAACATTACATACAGTATGTTCTCTTCAAAACTGGGTATAGAAATTACTTAAAACCACAAAGTAGCGCTGTGACTTCAACAGTGGCGGCTGGTGAAATTTTGGGATGGGGGGGTGCCAGACCCCACCCTTCCTTTTTGACCCATCGCACTTCTCATAAGCCCCACACCTTATAGATTCTACCCATTGTGTCAGGAGTATACAGCCCAGCATCGCCAGATAGGGTATATACAGCATCACCAGATAGGGGTATATACAGCATCGCCATATAGGAGTATATACAGCACCACAGATAGGGGTATATACAGCATCACAGATAGGAGTATATACAACACCACAAATAGGGTTATATACAGCACCACAGATAGGGGTATACATAGCACCAGATAGGGGTATACATAGCACCAGATAGGTGTATACACAGCACCAGATAGGGGTATATACAGCACAAGATGGGGTATTGGTTGCACCAGATAGGGGTATACATTGCACCAGATAGGGGTATACACAGCACCAGATAGGGGTATACAATGCACCAGATAGGGGTATACACAGCACCAGATAGGGGTATACATTGCACCAGATAGGTGAATACATTGCACCAGAAAGGGATATACACAGCACAAGATAGGGGTATACATTGCACCAGATGGGGGTATACATAGAACCAGATAGGGCTATACATTGCACCAGATAGGGGTATACATTGCACCAGATAGGGGTATACACAGAGTTCTGGAAGTAGTTTGCATGTAGATCGGAGGGGGTTAAAGTCTGTAGAACTATGTGGGAAGGGGTCCTGATGATCGAGCAGTCTCGGGATACACAGCATTCACAGCAGCATGGAAGCAAATGTCCAGACAGACAACACAACCCGCTCCCCTGTCTGTCAGTCCAGACACCCTCCGTCCCCTGTCAGCTTGCACCTACCTTTCTTACAATGTTGGCTGGCCAGCAGTCTAATCAGATGGACCTGAAGGCAGCGAGGAGGATGGGAAACACACTCAGAGGCTGTGCTGCACCTGTGTGCTAGCTTACCCAGTGTCCCAGCAGGTTCGCCACAGTCCCGCCCCTGCCCACCGCGCCGTGACCAATGAAACGGTCACTGCTCAGGGGGACAGTGGACAGAGCCAATCAGTGTGAGGTTGTGCGCTTCACTGGCGCACATACTATCACTTACAACACTGACCAATGAGTTGGGAGGATTACAGTCAGCAGGTACTAAGGGAGAAAAAAAATCCCTTACAACTATAATCCAGCGCCTTACCTGGCAGTGACGCACAGGGGGGCGGCACCTGGGCACACTCTATTAACGAGCCGCCTCTGGACTCTGGACTGAACACACAAATAAAGTCCACCCATGAAAAAGCGATATGGGAGTTCACAAAAATTTAATTCAGTCCAAAAGTTGTGAGATATAAATTCACATCGTTCTTGATTCTAATACACCAAGAACAAGCAGTGTTAGTCCCACGTGATTCAGTGAAACACCTCTCCCAATAGACTGGGATTCACTGGAACTTCATGATTGGCATACAACACTTTTAACCATTGATTAATTTGCCATTACCGGAAAGCATCAATGCATCTTCCTTTTGTTCACTCCACAAGCTCACTCAAATCAAATATACAGTAAAGAAGAAACAAGCCCCAATGGTGTAGTACTATAAAACCACTTCTTTATTAAAAAGATAAAAAGCCACATATAAGCAATTCATTTTAACCAGCCTGTCAGGCAACCTCAGTAATATAATGATTGTGTCATCAGGCCACTGGTATGGTAATGGGCATACACCACAAGGTGTTACAGCATTTCACCACTCAGATTGTGAGGAGTGGGTGAGACACTGTAAAATATCCATAATTGAAAAAAAAAAAAAATAAATTCACCAGCAGCAAAGATATACATATAAATTCTAATATATAAATTGGGTTTATATATAAGACTGTATTGTTTATCAATAATCTACAAAGATATGCAAAATCCTCCTGGCCACCCAGTTGTTAATGGGATCAATTCGGTGACATCTAGAATTGGTAAATATTAATTAGAAAAACTGCAACCTTTCTTAAAGATACCACTCAGTTGATTAATGAGTTAAATGATTTATCTATAGAGGGTGAATGTCTGCTAGTGACTGCTGATGTGTCATCACTCTATTCCATTATTCCATATGAGAAGGGATTGGAGGCTGCTAGATACTATTTAGGTAAGGATGGTTCCTTGCCAGTGAAGCAGGAGAAGCTAATTTTACAGCTGCTTTTCTTTGCCATGGAACACAACTACCTGTGGTTTGGGAGTACATTTTATTTACAGACGACTGGCGTGGTTGTGAGGGCTAAATTTGTCTCCAGCCTTGCCAATCTGTTTATTGCCAAGTGGGAGGAAGAAGTAATATTTGATCCGGCTCTCTCTGAAATTAACCCTTAGAAGGCACTATATTGATGATGCTCTCTTCCTTTGAAAGGGGGGCACTGAATCCTTACATAGATTCAAAGTTGAATTGAATGGTAATGTTTATGGAATAATATTTTCCTTTGAATGGAGTTGGGATGAGATTTTTTGTATCTTACTATTTAGGCTGGATAACCATCTTTCCCCTTGTACCTTTTAAAAAAAAATGGATTGCAGTGGCTATATCCCCCATAGGAGCTGTCACCATCTGTCGTGGCTGAAGGCCATACCTAAGGGACAGTTCCTCAGAATTCAAAGGAACTGTTCTAATAGGGAGAATTTTTTTTGTGCATAGTCCCAGATTCTTAAACTGAGGTTTATTGAGAAAGGGTATCAGAAACAACCACCGAATCAAGTCATTAGTGAGGTTTTGAATATGGGCTGGAATTCTCTGCTTAAAAAAAGATTGTTTACAGGAAACCTCAGGTTTTAAATTATAAAGGCTGCTTTAGTCCATATACAATGCAAGGTGAATGCACAAACAGTCCATATCTAATGATAGAAGTGAAGAGGTGAAAAAAATTCAGCGATCAATCCCAGAGTGATCGCGTGAATAGGATAACTGATATGGCAATATGTCACCACGGTGTGAAATGGAGAGAAACCCTCTGATAACCAATGTGCAATCCCTCACCTGCTAGATGGGCTGCTTACCAAAAAAAGTAGACCCATTAATTACAGGAGGTCCACAGGGCATTTGGCTTTAAAAACCAGCCAAGGTATATAGGGCACTCCAGGAGCCATAAAGAGTCAGTCACTGTTCGCTTGTTCACAGGTACGCTCCCAATGTGAAAAACAGAACGCTATCCATAGTGTAAAGCTGTATTAAATTTAATTGAAATATAAAGTATTGCACTTACAAAAGATTAAAAACAACTGTGCAGATAATGGATTCTCTAGCTGGCATTCATACACCTGTCCACCGGGACTTCTGCACAAGGGGTGGCGTCAATGCGTCACTCACCCAAGGGAGCGTACCTGTGAACGAGTGAACAGTGACTGACTATTTACGGCTCCTGGAGTGCCCTATATACCTTGGCTGGGTTTTAAAACCGAATGCCCTGCTGACCTCCAGTAATTAAGGGGTCTATTTCTTTGGGTAAGCAGCCCATCTAGCGGGTGGTGGATTGCACATTGGTTATCAGAGGGTTTTCCTGGATCTCACACTGTGGTGACCTATTGCCTATCAGTTATCTCATTCACACGATCATGCTGGGATTGATCGCTGACTTTTTTTCCAGCTCTTCTTTTCTATCATTAGATATGGACTGTTTGTGCATTCACCTTGCATTGTATATGGACTAGCGCAGCCTTTATAATTTAAAATCTGACATTTGCTGTGAGTGCCACATAGTGTGGTTGATAATGTCCCATTTCATATGTACAATAGTTAAATATTTTATATTCGTATAGCTCACATTTAAAAGCGCAGTTTTCTTGGTTTTGATTTAGGAAACCTCAGGTGTTAATGATCATCAAAGGACTTGTATTATCTTTTATTATGACCTCATTAGGGGGCTATTTCAGAAACATTGGAAAATTTTAAAGTTCTTGGTCCTATATTACCAGAGAATCTGAAGATTATTTTTCAAAAGGCTAAAACCCTAAGAGATTATGTGGCCCCCAAAGTGTTTTAACCACCCCCAAAAGCAACTCTGTTCGGGATTTTGAAGGGCTTTTTATCTTTCCATAGGTGTGGGATGTGTAAGACCATTGGGAAAAATCATGTGAGGACAAAGTCCATTACATCTCAAAATACATCTCAGTTATGAGATTCAGAGTTTCCTGTCATGTTCCACAAAGTTGGTTGTTTATCTTTTGCAGTGCCTGTGTGGTCTTCAATATGACACATGGACACTGTACTTCAGGATTAATGAACGCATTGCTAACATCAGGAGGGGCTTTAAAGGCCGTAGTCTATCAAAACATTATCTGCTCCACCATAATAAAGATCCTTCCATTTTAGAACTTATTGGCACTGACCTTTTTTTTTCAGGGGTAGGAATTGTATGGAATCTCCCATTTGGAAACCTGCTGGATCTATAAACTGAAAATATATAGCCCATATGGATTTAATATAGAATGGGCTCTTAACTGCTTTATCATTAATTGTTGATTTGTATATATATATATATATATATATATATATATATATATATATATATATATCCTCTGTATTGTAATAAAATCTCATTTGCCTGTTAACACTTTTTACATTTTTAGCAATTTTTATTTTTAAATTCAAAGAGAAAATATTATTTCATTTTGATATTTATTAAATTTCTTATTGGTGGTTTTTAAATATCCCGTGTGCAATATTTTTATGATCCACAAGATGGTGCTTATTCGACTTGGTTGTGGTGTGCCAAATTTGATTGTTTTTTGGTATATTAGACATCTATGGTTTTACACCAACACCTGGCTGATAAATTATGGAAATACATTTTCACATGTGGCGGTTATACACTACGTCTGCCTCTGTGCTTCTTTAACATTTGTGAGGATTATATCATACTAATGTACTGGTGATTTACACTGGAAGTAGACCTGATGCCTGAGCGGTGGGACTGGCTAAATGGTGGAGGGAGGATTATGGCGTGGGGTTGTTTTTCAGGGGTTGGGCTTGGCCCCTTAGTTCCAGTGAAGGGAACTCTTAAGGCATCAGCATACCAAGACATTTTGGACAATTTCA
>BLSH010024414.1:37551-58707 GCA_018402905.1 Glandirana rugosa
ACTGACGCGTGGTCACGTGTTTCGTTCCAGGTACGTCTGTACCTACTCACTCAAACCCCACCCCCTTCACCAGGACTGGAGTTGGGCTATCTTGTGGAAACCCTACGTTCGGTCTGGAAGAGTAGGTATAGTAAAGGACTGGATTGTACGTGAAAACCTTCTTACCGGTTTGTAAGGGTATCTGTTAGAGGATTTGGAACACCTGTCGGAAGGGTCTTCTCAATTTCGACCATTTCGACGTTTCCCACCCGGTTGAGTTATAACTTGGGATACCTGATTAGGGGGCGTGTAAAGGGGCGGACGTCCATGGACGTCCACCCGGATTTTCAGGTCCGCGCTGTTGACGTCTTTTGTCAATAGCGCGGACCTGTACAGGTTAATGGCATCCCAATCTTAGTCCATAGGGTTCAATATTGAGTTGGCCCACCCTTTGCAGCTTTACCAGCTTTAACTCTTCTGGGAAGGCTGTCCACAAGGTTTAGGAGATTGTCTATGGGAATGTTTGGCCATTCTTCCAAAAGTGCATGTTAGGTCAGGAAATGATATGGATGAGAAGGTCTGGCTTGCATCCCAAAGGTGTTCTATCGGGTTGAGGTCAGGACCACTTCCCCCACCCCAAACTCACTCATCCATGTCTGCATGGACCTTGCTTTGTGCACTGGTGCGCAGTCATGTTGAAACAAGAAGGTGCCATCCCAAACTGTTCCCACAAAGTTAGGAGCATGAAATTGTCCAAAATGTCTTGGTATGCTGACGCCTTAAGAGTTCCCTTCACTGGAACTAAGGGGCCAAGCCCAACTACTGAAAAACAACCCCACACCAAAATCCACCCTCCACCAAATGATTTGGACCAGTGCACAAAGCAAGGTCCATAAAGATATGCATGAGTGATTTTGGGGTGGAGGAACTGGGCTTGCCTGCACCTTAGTGCTGAGATTGCGAGCCAGGCCTTCTAGTCCAACACCAGTGCCTGACCTCACAAATGTGCTTCTGGAAGAATGGTCAAACATTCCCATAGACACATTCCTAAATATTGTGGACAGCCCTCCCAGCAAAGTTGAAGCTATTATAGCTGCAAAGGGTAGGCTAACTCTGTATTGCACCCTACGGACTAATACTGGGATGCCATTAAAGTTCAAGTGTGTGTAAAGGCAGGCATGCCTATGCTCATACACATTCTAATATTAAGCCAGCATGGGGAGCTTTAGGATCCTCTTCATGTGTTTTTACAGATTCCCCTTGATGGGGCCAGCCGGATAGATCTTGAAACTGTTAATAGGTTGGTATTAAAGAGCTTGTATTAGTTTAGCTGATAGGACATCAGATGAAATAAAAAGGATCAGAAACATTATGTCTAATCTATATTTTAGGTTAGCCTTTTTCAACCAGGGTGTTATGGCACCCTAGGATGCCTTTGGGGGTTTTCAAACCTAAAATGCCTAAAAATTCCCTCAAACTGTTCACAAGCCAGTAAGTGAATCAAGGTTCCCTTTTTGTTACACAAAGCCACAGGTTCTTATTGTGCAGCATAACAACCAGCTGCCAGTGTTCTAACAAACGATGATGCCATTGGTTGATAAAGAACACTTCAGGTACTCCTTGTTTGCCATCCCATGCTCCTCTCCACATTAACCTCCCTGGCGGTATGATTATGTCAGATTTTTTGCGTCTAAAAGTGGTACATTGTTTTGCATAGAAATTTGGCGTTTTATATTGTAGGCCTGTAATTATTAGGAATAACTCACGTAAATATGTCCAAACAAGAGTCTAGTAGACATCCCGGGTATGATAAAGTTTGAAACAAGAAAACATAAATTATAATATAATAAATAACTATTAAAAATAATAACATAATAGTAATAAAATGTATTCAATAATGTAATCAAATCAAAAACACTGAAATTTGCTCAGTTGCAGAATTGTCGCTGTAGTCACTTTCAAAGTCTGATGATGAATTTCCCCACAAATCAGTATCACTCAATTCTACAAATGATTCTTATTTACTAATGACAATAAAAATGCAACAAATCATGAAAAAGCATTCAGCAGTGCTAGAGGCATACATTTTAAGTACATCAAATAAACAAATGTCCAATAAGAGGATAGAGGGTGCTCGTGATGAAAGAACCCACTCTAATAGTCCCAAATCCACTCCAAGTTTAGGACAGGTCACACCACATAGTGATCTGTCCTCTGCTTTCCACCTTGTGATAGCATGCAGGTGCTCAGCTAATTGTATGGATGGACCCTTACCATGCAGTATGGCTAGGTACTCTTCATGCACTAGCAAACCTCGCCATTTGTGCTACCTTGCACTGTACTGTTACGTGCCTTCCCATGACGTTCCAAGGTATTAGGACCATAAAGGGAGTAAGAAAACGAAAACTCACATAGCGTAATATAGTTAAACGACTTTATTGCTCCAATAAAACTTCACATAAAAAACTTCAAATCAAACGTTTCATATTCCAAATTTCCACACACATGAGTCCGCTCTACTGGTTTAAATACTCTTACCAGAAGGAAGAATAAATGCGCATATTGTCCTTAGGTACGGGGCGCCGACCCTCCACGGTCCTGTATACCCTGATCCGGACGTGCGTGCCTCCGATCCCTAGAGCTCTCCGGCCAGCAGAGAGACACGGGATGTGTGGCGTCACCTGGTGAATGGTGCCTTGCAGTCCAATCAGGACGCGTTTCGTCAGTAAAGACTTCTGCTGGTGATTGGCTGCACGGACTGACGGCATCACTCTTATACCCGCCCCCCCCATAGTCACAACATTACGAAGGAATAACAATTAGACTGTCCTGACCATGGAGGATCGGCGGCGACATATACATAGGAGTTTATTCCTATTCATCTCACTATTGCACAACCATTACAGTTTAAAATAGTGGAGCAAAATAGCATGTAACAAATGAATGTCCATAAAAACACTTATCTTTTAATAAAAGCAAACACTACATTGCGCTATGCAAATTCTTCCCAACTCTTCAGAGGCAATGTGTCCATTGAGAACTTGATACACTTAGTAGTAGGTTTTACAACAGTTTATAAGTGACTGGTTAGCTAAAAGCATATACAATTCCCCTACTTGTGTCAATCTACTTGCTTGGTTTCACAGGTCTAAAGTTTGCTCCTGTGTAGTTTATAATGTTTGCTATTTATAGCCACTTATTAACTCCTATGCTAGAATGATCCTCATCTCCTGGTTTTGCTGAACTCCAGTGAGGTGAGGTACCACCTATAACCTGGAGCTTGTCTCCACATTTTTTTCCCAGAAGGGCAGGGTAAGGCAATCCCTATCCAAAAAAACTTCCATTATTAAATGGTGGGTCACACCTATTACCCAATAGGTAATAGTCTCCAATATATTATTTAAGTGGCAGCTCCATCAGTATATCTGTGTATACAAAAGATTGGCGCGGACTGTGGATTTGTAGGAGCAGGGTTATATTTTGGGATCCACTTGTGATTGGGATTCTTATTTACTATCGGTGTTTTCTAGCTGATCAAAAAATGCTTTTGACGTAAAAGGACACTTTTTGAATGCCATGGACATTCTCAAGTTTCCAGGCAGAAAAAATGACATATATAATATAAAAGTGCATGCAGGGCACTGGACAAAGCACTGGGGACAAAGGGGATGTGAAATGATTTGATACAGTAATGTAATCTTACAGATTACAGTGTACTGTATGTTCACTGTGTGTTTCACTATTTGAATTTCTCGCCAGTCTCTGCCCCATGCGATGCAACGCTCGCAGGGAACGGAGCCCGGCACACACATTAAATCGGGTGGAAGACAGCTCGCTGACACAGCGGGGGGACATCGCTGGATCCAGGGGACAAGATAAGTAACTTTGCCCTGATCCAGCGATGCGATCCCGACTGTGGATCGGGGTTACCGCTCTTGGTACAGAAAATTCACCCTGAGCCACACTCGGGAATACCGCCAGGGAGGTTAACTGAGTGAAGGAGAGAGACTAAGAGAGAAGAGAAGCATGAGAATACTAGTCAGTACCAGTGTGTAAAGGTGTGTTTTATTTTAAATAATACATCACCTCACTTCTAATATTAGGTGTGTGTGGATCCTGCTGCATTCTGTTAACCACTACTCCCGGAAGGATTTCCAGCTTTAGGACCGGAGCCCTTTTTGCGATTCGGCGCTGCGTCGCTTTAACTGACAATTGCGCGGTCGTGCGACGTTGTACCCAAACGAAATTTGAGTCCTTTTTTTCTCACAAATAGAGCTTTATTTTGGTGGTATTTGATCACCTCTGCGTTATTTCTGATCGCCGCTATAAACAAAAGAAGAGCGACAATTTTGCAAAAAAACCCAAATTTCTTACTTTTTGCTAAAATACAAATCCAAAAAAAAATATAAAAAAACATTTTTTTTCACCGTTTTTGGCCGATTTATATTCTTCCTCATATTTGTGATAAAAAAAATTGCAATCAGCGTTTATTGATTGGTTTGCGCAAAAGTGGTCGCGTTTACGGGTGATGAGAATTCATTTTTGGGGTTTTTATTTTTTTTTTATTTTTTACTAATAATGGCGGCAATCTGCGATTTTTAGCGGTACTGCGATATTTCAGCAGACATGTCGGACCATTTTGACACTTTTTTTGGGACCATTGGCATTTATACAGCGATCAGTGCTATAAAAATGCACTGATTACTGTGTAAATGCCATTGGCAGTGAAGGGGTTAACTTGCAGGGGGCGCTCTAAGGGTTAACTGTGTTCCCTGGGCGTGTTCTAACTGTGTGGGGACTGCCCTAACAGGAGAAGGGAAGTGGTCACAGCCTCCATGTACAGGAAGGCTGTGATCACAGCCCTTCCCCCTTCACAGAACGGAGGTCCGTGTTTACTCACACGGACCTCCGTTCTTTCACTCCGGGGGGGGCATCGCGGGTGGCCGGCGGAGATCGACTCAGCCGCACCCGCTCCCTGGCCCTCCCCGAACACAGTGAGCGCATGGGCGCGCCTCCGGCGGCGCGCGCACGCTCACTAGGCTCGATCTCGCGGCCGCCGTCGTATGACGGCGATTCGCGTTACAGAGTCACTTTGTCGCCGTCATTTGCCGATCAGCCGTCGGCAAGCGGTTAAAGTATTTGTTTATTTTTTTACATTTTAGAATGGGTGCCTTGAGATTGTGGAGAATTTTAAAGGGTGCCGCAACTGAAAAAAAGGTTGAGAAACACTGGTCTAAGCCAATTTTAAGTGATGGTAGAGACACTGCTTACTGTTGGTAGGAGACTTTGTAGCCCTGTGCACTGCCTGTAACACAACGGCCCCGCAGTGACACAGAAACTATGAAGACTATTACAGGTACCTGCAGGCACCATCAGTTCTGATAGCTTAGACACTATTTAGGTCATAGAGAAAATTTAGGGGCACCCCTCATGTGCCCACCAAAAAGAACTGAATGGACTATCTCGGTATCCAAGGATTACACACATTTTAAAAAGTATAAAGTTTTATTGTCCATGGTTAAAAATAGAGACATATGTCCATAAATATAAAAAAAAAAATCAATTAAAGCGACATCTCCAAGATCATTAATATTCCAAGCTGGTGTTGCTGGAAGAGTAATGTTCTCAGTTAAATCTGAGGGCATCCATACTCTTGGATGCATGCTGGACCCTCTACGGGTTTTGCGGTGAAAACCGCTTCTTCAGGAGGAATTATACACAAATCATCTATAATAAAGCAGTACATTGTCATATCGATATAACATAATGTGGGGGGCATGGTCAGATGGTGAGCTGAGAAGGCATGCCTGCAGAGCTCCTACCATCCTGAAAAAACATCCTAGGCTTCTCTGCTCGGACAGTCTTTCCTCTCCCGCACCGCAAGCCCCAGTGCTTCCCAGACTTCCGGTGCACCTTTGGGGACCATCGGAGCGGCACTCCCTGCATGGTAGCCGCCTCTGGGACACATTGCAGCTCCAACCTAGGCATGATGGCCATCTTGCTACACCCGGCGGTGATACAGATGGCGCCTCCTGGCTCTCCAGACTCTTCAGCGACCAGCCCTCAGCCTCTCCAGCCTCTGGTGCCGATTGCTAGTTGCCCACAACCGCACAGCAAAGAGCCTGGGGAGAAACACCTAACCCTACAGACATACAGTGGCCATCTTGCTACACCTGATGGACCTCTGTGGCCTCCTCCCTTGGCTCCTACCCCGGGGCCTCTCCAACATCTGGGCACCTCGACTTGGCGGTCTGCAGCGCCAGAGGGAGACAATATAGCTCATCACGCTTCAGGCTGTTGCCCCCGGCTCCACATGTGGCAGCCATCTTGTGCCTCTCTGAGGCAGTGACTACAGGCATCCCTGGTCTCCCTGTCCCTCCTCACACCTGGATCACTTCCTACAAGGTCAGTGACTGTTGCTGCTTTAGCTGCCACCAGCAGTGCTCAGTAAAAGGGTAGTTTGAGGAAGGGCTCTGGGCATCAGCCAGAGAGGGGTGATTACCTCTCTACATATCAGGAACCCCTTCACTGACTCCTCCATTCCCTTTCCACTGATCCTTGCCCTATCTCCACACAGTAACTCCCTCACCAGTCAGTTCGCTTCCCTATAACTTCCTGGCGGTTGCGGTTTCATCTTGCGTTCTGGTGGGGGACACTGACAAGGACTCCGAATTAAGGTGGGTGCCCTCCAGGCCCAGCCCCATCCAACAACACCTTTCTGCTCCTGCCAACAACCATCACTCCCTGGAGGCTTAGCAGTATCCCTACCGTGAGGAGCTGGCTGATGCCTCCAAAGAGGCAAGCCAAGGTAAAACATCTGCCCAAGGAGCAGAATACAAACCCAGCCCCAACCACAAGCGTGGATTCCACTCTACTTCAGCGGCTCCAGGCCCTGCTAGCAGATATGGAGGGAGGCTCTTCTATGGACCTCTCTGTGTCTCACATATCCCAACCCCCGACGGGGGACACAAACATGATTTTAGCAGCGACTGAAAGTAGTAAGGTGTCTGTATTGGTGAGGATCGATCATATAACAGAAGAATGCAATCTTATCCAAAATATCTTGATAAAATACGGGGACGCCTTTCAGAATCTGAACACCGGATCTCAGAGGTGGAGGATCAAACCGGACAGCATACTAACCAACTCACTGAACTTCAAAATACGATAAAATTTATAGTGGAAAAATCTGACGATGCCGAAAATCGCATGAGACACAATAACATGCGGGTGCTGGGCCTTCCGGAGTGTGCGGTGGGAGACCGCCCGGCAGACTTTGCAGAAACCTTCTTTAGAGACTTACTGGGGATCACCACAGTGTCCCCTACACACATGGCGCAGCGAGCCCATCGACTGCCAATGGGTCGACCTGTCCCTGGGAGCCCTCCTCATCCTTTCCTAGTACGGCCTCTGAATTACAGAGACCAGGATCAGATACTTTCGGAGGCCAGGAAGCACCCAAATCTACAACATGGCAATGCACGCATCATGCTGCTACCTGACTTCTCTCCAGATCTTCAAAAAATACGAAACACCTTTACTGAAGTTCACCGCAGACTACGGGACCGCAACATTAAATACGGAATGCTCTACCCAAGCCGTCTGCGAGTCCAACATGAAGGAATCACTAAATTCTTTGACACTCCTGCCGAGGCGGATGCCTGGCTCCCTATGTTGCATGGAGGATACGGTGAGCTGCTCCATCGCATGAGTCCGGGGGGCCGATCTGTGGCTCTTTTCTCCTGAACTATAGGGGGGCCTGGAGCTGCAACTCACAGTTTGTTGAGCTGGAGGATAAGACATATCTCCCAATATGCTACCAACATGTGACCTATCCTTGAAAGGCACTGCCGGTTACTCTCTCCTTATCTCACCCTGTCCAGGAGCTCGGACTTGGAGCGGAAAGTTCACACAAGACTTGACCAGATAAACTTGCTGCCCCCCCTACTGGCCAACCTCAGAGAATATCGGAATCAGTGTCTGGGAGGTAACTCCACATCCCAGCTGGACTATACTGGTGCGGAGTTGGTCTCTTGGGTTGGGGAATATCAAACCTAGTTGTAGCCAGGTTAATGGTTAGTTGGGTACTCACAGGTTCTTAGAGTAAACGCACGTTAGTACTGTTCTTGGATTAAAGCTGACCTAGTTATTGTTGGGGTCTCATGGTCAGCAGGGTGGTGTTTACAAAAGTATATTTTTTGACTGAGGTTTCTAGTTTAGTTGAATATGCTCCAGATCAATATGGTTTAGCTCTCCGCTCTATATATTATGGACACACTCCCCCCCCCCCCCCCACTTTGTTCCCATGCTTTCCCACTTGCACAGGTCATAGGTTCCCCCACTTAATTTATGGATTTGAAATTGATATCATCGTAGAATATTAGGGAATTCAACGACAAGTTCAAGAGGGCACTAATGTTCAAACATTTGAATTATCACAGACCCCATATCCTATTTTTGCAAGAAACCCACGTGATGGGTAACAAGATTTTGCCATTACACAGGTCATGGGTTCGACAGGCCTTCCACACTACCTATTCAAGCTATGCTAGGGGCGGGGCAATCCTTTTGAACGAATCCCTGGCGTACAAGGTACTGCTTGTGATTACTGATCCACTGGGAAGATATATCATCCTGTTATTGGAAATTAATGCTATGATATATGCCTTTGTCAATACAAACATACCCCCTCCCTTTAACCAGCAGGTCCTGTATACCATATATAACAAATTGGATTCCTTGACTCTCTCCCAGCTCTATATGGCTAGAGATTTCAACTCTGTACTGGATGTGCAACTTGACTCCTCCAATCCCTCTTGACCCCATTCACCTGATCTATGTGACTGGGCCTAGGCTATGGACTACACTGAGATTTGGCGATGGAAACATCCGAGGACCAGAACTTATTCATGTCTCTCCTCGAGGACAATGAGGTGAAAGCGGCCAAAACCTTTTCTGTCTCACCGACTGGGGACAACTTTGAGCTACTGGCGCAGACGAGACGTGAACTGTCTCTACATATAACTTCCACTACACATTTGGACCTGCATTATGTGGCTGGCAGAGTGTTTGAGTCGGGAGAAAAGAATGGGAAAATGCTGGCTAATCTAGTTGCAGAACCTAGGTTCCAAATGGTGGTTTTGGATAAGCTGTGCAGATGGCACTGTAACGTCTGATCCCAATATTATCCTACATGAATTCACAAACTATTTTAGTCAGTTGTATCCAGCAATACCAGGGCCGCCCAAGGCCACTATCCGGGACTTTCTTAACACTCTGGACGTACCCACTCTCTCACCAGATGAAGTAGCGTCTCTTCATCATCCTATCACACTAGAGGAAATCGAAGCCGCTATACACGCCTTCCCCAGTAACAAAACTCCGGGTCCGAATGGCATCCCGGGGGAGTGGTATAGGACATATGCTTCTGCCCTGGTGCCCAAACTGCATGGCATGTATTCGGAGTCACTAGAACACATGTCACTACCCCCTTCTATGTATCAGGCCCATATAGTCTTAATCCCCAAGCCAGGCAAGGACCCCTCCAAGTGCTCCTCCTACAGACCCATCTCTTTATTAAATTATAATTTGAAGATTCTAACAAAGATTTTGGCCACTAGATTGATGAAAATTATCCCGGCCCTACTCAGCATGGGCCAAACTGGTTTCATGCCAGGGAAGTCCACAGACATCAATATCCACTGGGTTTTCACTCATTTGCAGTTGCCCCCAACCGACTCCACTTCTAGAATTTTGGCAGCACTTGACATAGAAAAGGCCTTCTATTCGGTGGCCTGGCCTTATATGCTTACGGTGCTGGAGACTATGGGGTTTGGACCCAAATTCCTGAAATGGGTGCAAATACTCTACTTCTGCCCTTCATCCAGGATTAAACTGTGAGGAGAACTTTCAGAGCCATTCCCAATTGGCAGGGGCATGAGACAGGGATGCCCGTTATCTCTGGCTCTGTTCGCTATTGTAATGGAGCCGGTGGCAGAGGCCATAAAGAGGAACTCGGCTGTGATGGGCATCGGCGTGGGCACCCTGATAGAAAAGATTGCGATATACGCAGAAGACCTTATATTATTTCTGAATGACCCAGGGCCATCCCTTAAGGAAGCATTGCATATCCTGTCTGAGTTTACCTTTTACTCGGGACTGCAAATCAGTTGGGGAAAATCGCAAATTTTACCTATTGAAAGAGAGACACAGGCTGCAGCTGACCCTGCCCTGCCCTTGGTGTGGGCATTCAGTATTAGATACTTAGGCATAGAGATTTCCCCGTATACTTCAGAATATTGCGCCCTAAATTTAGTTCCACTTCTCTACAACATGAAATCCAAACTGAAAGTATGGGCAAACCTTCCCTTGTCTCTAATAGGACAAATAAACCTGTTTAAAATGAAGTTGCTACCCAGCTTTCTTTATGTTCTGCGACATGCGCCAGTGTGGATCCCCAAGAAATACTTTAAAATAATCAACTCCAGTATGATAGCCTTTATTTGGGGCACACAGCAACTAAGATTTAAGTTGACAGCTTTCCAACGCCCATGGTTACAGGGAGGACTGGTGTGTCCAGACCTCCACAAATATTTCCTGGCAGCCATGCTCACTCATGCCCATAACTGGATCTTACAGGATGAGACCAATGTGGCGGTGGTACTGGAGGCCTCTTATGTGGGCTCTTTTGAGGCTCTTAAGAACCTACTATACAGGGAACCTACTTCCCTAACACCAACCGCAGCCATGAGAGCTGTATTGAAGGCCTGGTTGTTGGCCCAGGCCCTTTGGCCCAATCCTCCGGATCACACCTCACCACACACTCCCTTATGGCTCAATCCATCACTACCAGAATTTGCTACTATACCTGACCCGCAAATCTGGGCAGTGAAAGGCATCAAATATCTGGAGCAAATATGTTCAGCCGGAGATTTGAAGTCCTTTGATACCTTAAAATCACAGTTTGAGCTTCCAAATGTATACTTCTTTAGATACCTACAACTGAGACATGCCTTTCAAATACAGTTCAAGCAGCAGCCAGTAGCCTTTTATACCTCGACCCTAGAAGATACACCCAGAGATGAGGCCCTCACCAAACCCCTTTCCACCATCTATAAAACCATGTCTCACTCAGTCCACACCGAACTGGAGTCCCTTAAATCCTTATAGGTACAAGATGCCCCAAGCTTGGATGACGAGGATTAAGAAGAAATGTGGGATGCTCCTTCTTACAGTTGGTGTCCGCAAGGGACAGGCTGATTCAGTATAAAATCCTACATAGGATCTACCTCACACCTGCAAGTCTGCACAGGATATATCCCACCCTCCCTGGGGGGTGTTGGAGGTGCGCAGCGGACCCGGCAGACTTTATCCACATATTTTGGCAATGTCCTAACATTCAACGCTTCTGGGCAGAGGTGGTCTCGGTCATACAGTCTGTGACCACCATTCATGTTCCCCAGACGGTGGAGGTCTGTCTGCTGGGTCTGGTGGGCGATCTGGCACATACTCGGGCCCACCGGACGCTAATAGGACTACTTTTATTCTATACCAGGAAACTCATTCTCCTCCACTGGAAATCCCCATCAGCTCCAACCCTTACATTGTTGAAAAAATGAATCAATATCAACTTACCATTATACAAAGCCACCTACTTGGCGAAAGGATGCCCTAAAAAATTCCACAAGGTTTGGGACATTTGGATAGAGGACCTGTCTACAAATACTGATCCCGAATCCTCTAATTAGTTTACTACCATGCAGGGGTCTTAGTTGGCATGTATGTGTACTGGAATCAACGCCCAATCAACTAGCATACCAAGAGGGGTCTTCTTCCACCTAGACAATGGCCTGATAGAGTTCATGAGGGGCTGATACCTACATCACTCTAACAATTTAGGAGGCCACTGGAGCATATAGTTTTTGTTATAGTGCCGTAGTGGCACTACTGCTAAGAATTGAGTTTTAACGTTTGATTTTATTATGATGTATTAACCTGAGCCTGGGTATGCCTGATAGGCTCTCTTTTGTAATTAAAAGTGAAGCTCAATAAAAATAACTTTAAAACAAACAAAAAACAAAACATAATGTGAGGGGGGAGGAAGATTTTAAATCTTATAGTGCTTACCCAGTCGAAACAGGCAAACAAGCGCAGCAAGGAGAAGGGATGCCCGAGGGCATTTCCCCATGGCAGACACAGGGGGCAATAATTGGACACACATAACTGGGTGAATACTGAAAATAGAATAACAGGTTTCCATAACACAACTGATTGAGATAATAGTCCTTGCCTTACTATCATAAGAAGAAAAGAAAAAAAAAGGTGAAAAGGGGGAAGAAAAGCCATAATAACAAGAAAAACCTTGGAAGGAAAAGCAGGGGGAAAGGAAGAGAGGACAGAAGACGGGGGGGGGGGGAGAAGGAAAAGAAGGGGGAGGGGGGAACATGGGGCAGGAGAAGCAGAGGGAGGGAAGAGGGGGGGCGCCTGTAACACAAGGGGCCCCGTAGTGACACAGAAACTATGAAGACTATTACAGGTACCTGAAGGTACCATCAGTTATGATAGCTTAGACACTATTTTAAGCTATAACAGGTTAACCGAATATACATTGCATAGAGGAAATCTGGACACTTTTGTATTGTTGGAAATCTATACTGTATAAGTTCAAATTCTCTTTTATCAGCTTGTGCAGAAGATGTATTTCATTGATGTAAAGAACTACAGTAGATGTGTAGTGTCAACATATGCTTACTCTCAATGTAAAGCCTTCCTCCTGTAAGCTACAGAAAAGACTGTAAACATGAACTTGCCGATTCAGGATTTTATTTTTTCTCTCCCCTTGAAATGAAAATGAAACATAACTGAAAGAAGTTGTTTGGTTCATATCATAAGCTCCTAAGGCTGACACTTTGGAGTGATTCTCTACTTACTGGCAAGCTGGAGGGGAGATTAAAATACTGTCGTGGGTATACACGCTCTGAGACTCAGGACTCAGTATAAATTCTGGATCTAAATAAGCGACTTGCATGTTGGATAAAGATGAAGAAAAGGCTGCAGGCTACATGCTGATAGAAAGTGAAGTAAGACAAAAGGTAGGAAGTTCACACACTGTTATGTACAAATATTGCGCTCTGTATAATATCTAGACATAAAGCTTCACAAAAATAAATAAAATAAAACAACACCTTTATTCTTCTTTGGCCGATGGCAAATTAAGTTTTTTTCCCTTTTCTGAAATAAATTGAAGTATTTTACAGTATATACTTGCATAAAAGGTCAATCTGAAAACAACTGATAATATTCAAAGTTTTTTCCTAAATGCCAGAGAGTTAACCTACCTAATAGTTTCTTAAAGTATAAAAGTATAAGCAGACTCAATCACTAGCATCTCATATACGCTTTAACATGTTAATGAAATTCCAAAAATCATTTTAATATTTTTAAATTTGCAGCTTTCATTAAAAAAAAATACATGGTGATCTTGCCATGAAGGTCAATGTTAACGTGTTGTTATAGAGTGCTAGTCACTTTCAATTGTGCATTTGTGTATTCATTTTATCACACAGGCTTCCAATGGAGACTAAAAGATTTCAAACACATATTATGAACATACGGTCAACTGTTGTCACCATTAGGAAGCCACTAATGAGAAATGCCATGCAGACATTTTTGTCATTTGACAAATGATAGCACAATTGCTTATAACACACTGTGCTTTATCAAGTTAAATGGCATTCAGTCAGGTTACATCTACTTTAAAAAGAGGTTGGCACTTTGCCCGATCAGGGCTATCATTTAGATCAACTCGCTGACCCACTTTTTCCCAACAACAGCCCTAAGTACAAATATGGTCTAGGTCAGGGGTAGGCAACCTGCGACCCTCCAGCTGTTGCAAAACGACAAGTCCCATCATGCCTCTGGGATTAATAGTACCCGTCAGCTTTGCAATGCCTCATGGGAAATGTAGTTCTACAACAGCTGGAGGGCTGCAGGTTGCCTACCCCTGGTCTAGGTGGAAGAATTAAAACACTGACAGCTAAGTGCAATAACCATAAGCAGCCAATTAAGATTCACGTTACTGAGGTGACATTATTATAGATTCTGAATGGTTGCTGTGTGTACAGAATTTGTTTTATTGAATAAGTATGCATTTTAAATATGCTATAAAGTCCAATTTAGTTTTTATAACCAAATCAGACCAGAATTATTTTATTTGTCCCACAGTTGAATTTTACCAACATCATGTTTTATGATATATGTGGTCGAAGTTTGATATAGTTCACGTTTCTTTACTTTCTATGATTTTATACTTTACAGAGTTTAGAAAATTCAGTGTATTTCATAGCGTGCTATAATTTATAAGCCTGAGATTGTGGAACATTTGTATCAAAATAACTTTAAATGATTCCTATAAATCTCCCTTCAAATACTTTCATAGCAGTAAATGCACTTCACAAACCATTTAGCACGTTCATAAAAGCTAAACAGGCAATGGTTTTATCAAAAAGATAGCGCGCCTTAATAATTTACTGCCATCTACAACTAATTCCATTAATTTGTTATTTTTTTCAAAGCGCATGTATTTAGTAATTTGATAATGTCTGCCTAAAACAGAAGTTTATTAGAAATTAATTTAGAAAAGCGACTGACATTATAACAACGGATAAGCGAAAACTTTATTAGAAAACATAGGGAACTGTAACATTATTATGTTAAAGACATTGTTATGAAATTAAATGAGCATGCAACATAGCAAAGAGGATCTGTGGGAGCAAGTAACGTGTTGGTGTCTAAATAATATTCATCTCCAACCTAGGGATCCATTAAAAAACAAAGACGTAGAATATTGTGACAGTGGGCAAATAAGCTTGTAGGTGGTATCTTTATATCTAATGATCAGAAAAAAATCTGTGGCTAATACCCATACAGAAAGAAGTTGCCTCTTTGCTTCTAACCTTTAATTCCTTTTACCTATTAAATATTTTTATTGCATATTCCAGCCTGTCTGCTGCCGGGAAGGGGCGGAGTCATCGTTCGGCGGCTCCTGTCTGTTCGTACAGCGCAGCAGCTGCGGGGGGGAGAGATGGGGGAGGAGCCACGAGCAGGGGAAATATCCCCGTTCAGTGCGGAGTGCATCTCCATGTTGGATGCTCTCCCATTGAACTCAACGCGCTGGGAATTCGCACCGCACTGCACAGAAAAGGCACACGTTTTTTGTGCAATGCGGAGTGCGAATGCACTGCACATATGCGAACCGGACACATTGAAAACAATGTGTTGTCAAGTTTCCTGCGAATTGGATGCGGTTTAAGCCGCATCCAATTCGCATAGGTGTGTGAACCCAGCCTTATACTAGTTACTTGCATATTTTCCAAGAAACATTGACTGAAGTCTTTGTGCTTGTATTTAATATTATGTTGAGGTCACAGGGTCACAGGTCACGGTGGTACACATGGTGATTGGGCCAGTGTTGATGAAGGAGAAGTCCACTTTTTTGGAATAAATTTGCAAAAACAAAAATAAATAAATATATATATACACACACTATATTGTCAAAAGTATTGGGACACCTGCCTTTATAGGCACATGAACTTTAAAGGCACACCAGTCTTAGTCTGTAGGGTTTAATATTAAGTTGGCCCACCCCTTTGCAGCATAACAGTTTCAACACTTTTGGGAAGGCTGTCCACAAGGTTTAGGAGTGTGCCTATTGGAATGTTTGACCGTTCTTCCAGAAGCACATTTGTGAGGTCAGGCACTGATGTTGGTTGAGAAGGCCTGGCTCACAGTCTCCACTCTAATTCATCCCAAAGGTGTTCTATCAGGATGAGGTCAGGACTCTGTGCAGGCCAGTCAAGCTCCTCCACCCCAAAATTGTTCATCTTTGTCTTTATGGACCTTGCTTCATATATATATATATATATATATATATATATATATATATATATATATATACATACAGTTGTATGCAAAAGTTTAGGAGCCCCTGACAATTTCCATGATTGTCATTGATAAATATTTGGGTGTTTGGATCAGCAATTTCATTTTGATCTATCAAATAACTGAAGGACAAGGTAATATTTGGATTAACAGAAAATTTGCAGTATGGATCAAAATGAAATTAGACAGGTGCATAAATTTGGGCACCCCAACAGAAAAATCACATCAATATTTAGTAGAGCCTCCTTTAGCAGAAATAACAACCTCAAGACGCTTCCTATAGCCTGTAATGTGTGTCTGGATTCTGAATGAATGTATTTTGGACCATTCCTCCTTCCAAAACATCTCCAGTTCTGTTAGGTTTGATGGTTGCAGAGCATGGACCGCCCACTTCAAATCACCCCACAGATGTTCAATGATATTCAGGTCTGGGGACTGGGATGAAATATCCAGCCCTGCGTAACTTCAACTTGTGACTGACTCTTCAACATTATTCTCAAGAATCTGCTGATATTGAGTGGAATCCATGCGACCCTCAACTTTAACCAGATTCCCAGTACCGGCACTGGCCACACAGCCCCACAGCATGATGGAGCCTCCACAAAATTTTACTGTGGGTAGCAAGTGTTTTTCTTGGAATGCTGTGTTCTTTTGCCGCCATGCATAACGCCCCTTGTTATGACCAAATAACTCAATCTTTGTTTCATCAGTCCACAGCACCTTATTTCAAAATGAAGCTGGCTTGTCCAAATGTGTGTTTGCATACCTCAAGCAACTCCGTTTGTGGCGTGTGTGCAGAAAAGGCTTCTTTCGCATCACTCTCCCATACAGCTTCTCCCTGTGCAAAGTGCGCTGAATTGTTTAACGATGCACAGTGACACCATCTGCAGCAAGTTGATGTTGTAGGTCTTTGGAGGTGGTCTGTGGAATGTTTTTGACCGCTCCCACCATCCTTCCATTTGCCTCTCCAATATTTTATGTGGCTGCCACTTCTGGCCTTAGCAAGAACTGTGCCTGTGGTCTTCCATTTCCTCACTATGTTCCTCACAGTGGACACTAACAGCTTATATCTCTGCGATAACTTTTTGTAGCCTTCCCCTAAACCATAATGTAGAACAATCTTTGTTTTCAGAGTTGTTTTAAGGCCCCCATGTTGCCACTCTTCAGAGGAGAGTCAAAGAGAACAACAACTTGCAATTGGCAACCTTAAATACATTTTCTCGTGATTAGATGCACCAGTCTATGAAGTTCAAGGCTTAATGAGCTTACCAAATCAATTGTGTGTTCCAATCAACCAGTGCTAAGTAGTTACAGGTATTCAAATCAACAAAATGACAAGGGTGCCCAAATTTATGCACCTGTCTAATTTCGTTTTGATGCATATTGCACATTTTCTGTTAATCCAATAAATCTCATTTCACTACTGAAATATTACTGTGTCCTTCAGTTATTTGATAGATCAAAATGAAATTGCTGATCCAAACACCCAAATATCTATAAATGACAATCATGGAAATTGTCAGGGGTTCCTAAACTTTTGCATACAACTGTCTATCATATACAAGCTATGCTGTAATTTGAAGTAGAACTAAAGACAAAACTTTCTTCATTTTGGATAGCATAAGGGAGGGTTATAACCCAAAATTTCCCAAAAATTCCCAAATTTTGGGATACCCTTTTACTTTCGCTGATAATGGTCACCAGAACAAAAAGAGAAGGCAAATCTCCCAAACAAGGCCACAGACAGCAATAAAAAAAAACTGACAGGTGTCCTAATCTCTCTCTACTCAATCTAAAACTTAAAAAAAATTCCTTTAGTTATACTTTAGTGTTATTAAATATTACCTCTGCCTTGTAATCTTCCGTGCTGTAATTTTCTGTAAATTTTTATGTAATATGGCAACCTGAATGCTTCCAAAAATGTAATTTCCTGCTTGTGTGATTGGCTCACTGATTTTCCTAGATGCATGCCCTAATGCAGGCCATTCATGGAGCACATTTATTTCCTGCAGGCTACAGGAGAGAAACTTGCTTGATTCCCCAATCAGCACAGAGAGTGTTGACAGGAGATCCCTCCCACTGAGCCATTGTATGCTCCTGGTGGGGGATGGGAGAAGCTGTTCCCACCTGAGAAGATAGTGATTATTCCTAGTGGCTATACCAGCCGTTAGCGATAATTGCATGTAAAATCTGGCAGGCTGGTTCGATCAACTTGGTACATTCAGCCTGCCCATACATGGTTGGAATCTTGGCTGGTTCTTGCTGTTCCTCAAACCTCTGTCAGTTGCCATAATTTTAGTGGCTAGTAGAGACTTTAGAATTAGAATGTGAAAGTTGAGTTAATTTATTTTGGCATCAGTAATTAAAAAAAAATAATGCATTTTTTAACGATGCCTATTAGTCACCCAATTTCTGGCAAAATGTCTATTGTTATGAATTATTATGAGCCAATATTCAATACAAAATTCCAATACCATATTTGTTAATTTACTGCCAAATTGTTGTATTACATTTTTCTATGAAAACAAATACATGTGTCCTTTTGATAAGCTGGGATTAGGCAATAGCAGCGCTAAAAGCAATGATCTGTTTCTAGGACAGGAAAAGGCCCAGAACAGAATGAGACTTTGAGCCATACTGGGATTTAATCTTAGAGAACAATGTGCCATTTCCTGTGAATGTTAAAAGAGAGAAAAATGTTAGTGCACTACCTAGATTTCCACAAATAAACAGGCAGATAAAAAGTACAATTTAAAAGTCATAGTACAGGGATTGTACAGTGTATTTCAGCAAACTAGGAATGAACAAGCCGAGCAAAGTTCAGTTTGTAAGAGGTTTGGTGAACCCAGCAGGAGATCCACCAAGCCTGAAGATAGCACTGAATCCTACTGAGGTCTACAGGAGCCGAATCTTGTTATTTATTTTTTTCTGCCTTTTTTAAAAGGCTAGCTATTGTTAAAACAATTGTATTAATGCAACAAAAAAATGGGAAAAAATACAGCTCAGTGGGGAGACTGCCTTTTAACCACTTTCTGCAATATCACGTACCTATACGTTATTTCGCTGAAGTGGTTGTACCCTGGTACCGTTTTTTTAGAGCCGACAGTTGGCTTTCTTGTAATAACAATAATACTAGCAGTGGGAGGGGACGTCTCCCCTCCTGCTGCTCTGCTCAGGTCTCCCTGAGCGACTAACCTGTACATCCTCTGGCTGGCCGGAGATCCGAACAAAGCTGGAATCTGCTTTGATCTGGTCTCCGATGTAGTAACCCAGAAGGGACATCACTTTCGGTTTACTCGGCAGCCTACGGCGTCAGTTTTTAAAAAAACTTGGCATTTTGTATAGTTTGAAATACAGAGGGGGGTTTGGGGTCTTTTAGACCCCAGATCCCTCCATAAAGCATACCTGCACTGCCTATTACTGTCACAAGGGATGTTTACATTACTTGTGACAGTAATAAAAGTGATCAGGAAAGTTTTGTTTTAAATTTTTAAAGGGCCCCACCCCTCCATGCTCACGCACAAAAGAAAACGTATACATAAGTTGCGCCCCCAAATGTAAATAGTGTTCAAATCACATATTGCCATGACCGTTAGAATGAGAGAAATAATTCTAGCACCTAGAGCTTCTTTGTAACTCTAAACAGGTAACCGTTAACATTTTTAAAGGGTCGGCTATGGAGATTTTTAAGTACCGTAGTTTGTTGCCATTCCAGGAGTGTGTGCAATTTTAAAGCGTGACATGTTAGGTATCTTTTTACCCAGCATAACATCAATATACAAAAACAAAAGTTTTAGATTTTAAAAGGACACATTTTGCTGAAATGGGGACATTTCTAAAAAAAATGAACTGAAAGGTTGGAGTAAAATGACAGGAGTAAGTAATCAGTGGGCACTATTAAAGTCTACCATCTTGGAGGCAACTAGGTTATATGTCAGGCAAGTTAGTAAGAATAAATGGAAGAAAAAAACAATATGGTTCACCAGAGAGGTAAGTAGGATAGTAAAGGGGAAAAATGGCATATAGAAGATTCAAGGAAACAGGAGGTGCAGCTGACAGAGAGGAGTATAAAAATAGACAAAAGGAGGCCAAACACATTATCGGTGCTGCAAAAGCACAGAAAGAGGAGGAAATTGCTAAGTCTATTAAGGAAGGAGATAAAACCTTTTTTAGGTATATTAGTGATATAAGGAAAAAATACAATGGGATCACTAAAATGAAAACTGGGCACAACACATATGTTGAGGGAGACCAGGATGTAGCAAACCATTTAAACAATTACTTTTGTTCAGTCTTCTCAGAAACAGACTGCACTAATGATAACAAGTTAGGGAATCATTTTGGTTCTAGTAATGATGGTTCATTTCTAGGATTTCTGAAGACAGAAGTAGCTGAGGAACTGGCTCGGTTAAAGTTTAATAAAGCAATGGGCCCTGATGGTATTCATCCCAGAGTTCTAAGAGAACTTTGCGATATAGTTGTTGGACCATTAACAAATCTTTTAAATAAACCTCTTCTAACAGTTCCCCATGACTGGCGGATAGCTAATATTGTACCTATCCACAAGAAGGGCAGCAAGGTAGAAGCTGGTAATTACAGGCCAGTGAGTTTAACATCAATTGTAGTCAAGGTAATGGAATCACTTCTCAAAAGAAGGATCATTGATCACCTAAAAATACACAGCTTGCTGGACCCAAAGCAGCATGGCTTTACTGAGGGCAGATCGTGCCAGACAAATCTGATTGAATTCTTTGACTATATCACCAGTGTTTTGGACCAGGGTGGTGCTGTAGACGTAGCGTATCTTGATTTCAGCAAGGCATTTAATACAGTTCCACATAATGATCTGATACAAAAGTTGTACAAACTGGGACTTAACCCTTGGGTGGTTCAGTGGATATGCAGTTGGTTAAATGATAGATCCCAGAGTGTGCTTGTAGATGGGGTTCACTCAGAACAGAGACCAGTCACTAGTGGGGTACCACAAGGCTCTGTACTGGGTCCTGTTTGTTGTGTAATATTTCATATACATATACATACACACATAGGTATTTACTGTAAGCCATGATTTAAGTCTAAGCCAAGCTGCATTACATATCAAAGGCCCACAGTTGCTTGCATGGGGGTTGTGGAATGTAGACTTCAGAAGGAACAAAAGTATTTATTGATGCTAATTAGCCTTGAGGGGGTTCATTGTGGATTGTTTATCTGGTAAACACTAATGTGAGGTTAGGAGAA
>BLSH010024414.1:81376-92816 GCA_018402905.1 Glandirana rugosa
CAAAGAGTTGTAAACAATGAGAAAGTTGAGCAACTATTACGAAAATACCTCTAGTGTTTTCGTCCTTCAGTGGTTTGGGCTTCTGACTAGGTAGGTGAACGGACCTTTTGATGATATAGTTCGTGTTGACTGATAGAGAGAGGTTTTACGGTTAGTTCACATAGAGATATTTACGTTTACCGGATTTGGTTGACCGGTTCTCCAAAAGCGAGACCTTTCTTCGCAGCCACTCCTTTCGTCTGTAGTAACGTCAGGTTCTTTGAGCGAAGGTTAGCGTCTCGGTAGGATCTACACTGGTATTCCTGATATTCTTGATTGCTATCATAACTCCCAGGTGCGTTTGCATATAAGATGTGTGGATAGTCCTTATGGTCACATCTAGGATGGCTCTGCGATTGGAAGCGAGTTTCTTGGACTGCAATGATGTCTGCTTTCCTCACCGACGCTTCTTTCCAGAGCGAAAACCTCTTGGCCAGTTGGTTTAGGCCATTTGCATTTATAGAGATACACTTGATTGGCATTTTGGAGAGAGATAGTCAGTTGTGCTTGATATAGTAGTTTTCCAGGCAAGTGGATGGATCAGTCTTCGGGTTTGGTGACTTCCTGCTTTTGTGATCTCCATAAAAGCATTATCAACGAGTTGAAAGAGTAACAAATGTTGAGAAACAAAAATAACATAAAAGAAGGACCATCGGGGTGGTCCATGAACAGTAAATTCTGTTGAAACATCTTGAGGGGCCATGAGGATGTGCATGAATCCAGAGGCCAGGGACTTGAAGTAAGGTTAAAAATGTATTATGTATTTGGGTACTTCCATGGTTGTACTTATGCTTTGCTGATCTTTTACGGGACACAACTTGCCATTCACTCTGCAGAAGGGCAGGAGCTTGGTTGGAATTTGAAGGCGGTGTTTTGGGGGGTATTATTTCCCATTGTTGCAGGAGCTGTAGGTTTTCCTCCATAATTGTTATCATAGATGTGGAGCCATTGTGCGTAACAGATAAGGATGCCGGATATTTCCACTTGTGGGGAATGTTGTGGTGCCTCAGAGCTTTTGTGATTGTGGCCAGGTTTTTGCATCTTGTGAGCGTGTGTCTTGACAAGTCTTGAAGCAGTTATAGGCCTGTGTAGCACTCTGGGAGGTTAGGGTTCTGTCGGAAGGCTGAGATGATCGCTTCTTTTGATCTGTAAAAGTGCACCCTCATCAGGACATCCCTTCGTAGTTCAGGGGCTTCAAAAGACGGCTTAGGCAGTCTGTGGATTCTGTCTATGGCAAGCCCCGTGGGTGGTAGAGATGGTACTAAAGTTGAGAAGAGGAATGGTCTCTGGAACTCCTCTCATTTTTATATTGTTCCTTCTAGACCTGTCTTCCAGGTCTGCCACTTTGTCTTTGAGTCATTCAATATCTTTATTGTGTGCATTGTGGGCATCTACTAGAGAGTTAAATTATGTAGTATAGTACTCCATAGTAGTTTCTATGGTTGTAGCTCTACCTTCCATAGAGTGAATATCTTGGCGAAACTGCTTCATGCATTCCAGCATGTCTGTTTGCAGGGAGGATCTCAGTGACAACAGCATCCCCTTTAATGTGGTGTCCGATATGGGCTGATACGTAGTAGGGAACTAAGCTATAGGGTCCTGGTTGGGCCCTGATGGGCCCTCTGCCATGTGTTGCGCAGGGCCTAGCTCCATCTCAATACCCTGCTGTTGCCTTTATGGGGACTCTCTGTGGGGTTTTACCTTTGCAGGGCTCCTGGTGGAGAGGGAGAAGGATCCTGATGATTCCCCGCTCTCTGGATTGCCTACCTGCCGAGCTCCCGGCTGTGTGCATCCTCCTCTGTAAGATCCGGTTCCAGCTCCATGCTGCTGGAGCGGCCGTGGGCCGCTACCATTTTATCGTGGCCTGGAACCCACTGGCTGGAAGAAGCTCGCCAGCTTACATATTTGCTGGCTTGCTTTTTTACAGCGCGGCATCGGGGGTTTTCCCGGAGGTCTGTGGAGGGAGATTGTGTCCCGTTGGGTGGTCGGAGGAGCCATTCAGTGGTCTTTGTCCCTGGTGACCGAGCGGAGCTTCAGGCTTATGCGGCCATCTTCCTCGCTGAACGCCCTCCCTGATTGGCTTACTGACTTTGATTGACAGCAGCGGGAGCCAATGGCACCACTGTTGTGTCTCAGCCAATCAGGATGGAGAGTCCCAGATGGCAGAGGGACTCATGGACTTCGCTGGACAGAGATGGGGCTCAGCTAAAGATTAGGGGTGTGAAGGGGACTGTTACACACAGAAGGCTTTTTATCATAATGCATAGAATGCATTCAGATAAAAAACCTTATGCCTTTACAGCCCAAATGTTTTTGTTTGCTTGTTGCCAGTTAAAAAAAAAATGGCCGACATTCGACCCGTTTGTATGTTCTGTTCTACAGAAGCTAACCATTTGGCCAGCTTCTGTCAGATGAGCATGCTGGTAAACCAGCAGCTGACCGACTCCCAATCAGCATTCTTAGCCAATGGCAAAGAATGCTGATTGGAGTGTTCTGGCGGGGGGGAGGCGCCCCACTGTCAGAACGCAATAGCTCAGCAGGGGAGTAGCATAGAAATATAGAAGAGTGACAGCAGAAAAACACAAGTGGTCCATCGAATATATCTTTTTTTATTTTTTTTATTTTATAGCTATAGGTATACATTTATATTTGTCCTGAGCATTAAATTCACTTACTGTTGACTAAGGCCAGCCATACATGGTGCAAACTTATTTCCTGCAACCACGGGTTGCAGGAAAGACATTTTCGTGATTCCCCCATCAACACAGAGACAGTGCTGACAGGGGAATCCCTCCTGCCGAGCCATTGTCTGCTCCCCCACCGGGAGAAAACAGTGATTATTGCTAGCAGCTATAGTTGATTAATCAACTTGGCACATTCAGCCTGCCCATTAACGGTTGGAATCTCGGCTGGTTCCTGCTGAATGGGCTGAGATTCGAACTGTATATGGCCGGCCTAATGCTGGCCATACACTATACAAAAAAGAGTTCTAACCCATTTGCGAAAAAGAAACATTCGGCTGTGAGAGCAAATGACAGTGCCATCATGTAAAAACCAATAAATAGAGTTGAGCGAACCCGAACTGTAAAGTTCGGGTCCGTACTGAACTTTTGGGTGTCCGGGACCCGGACCAGAACCTGGACTTTTCAAAAACAGTCCGGGTTCAGGACCAGGGTTCTGGTATTTTATTACACGTGTTGAAAAGCTGCCAAGGGCAGCCAATCAACAAGTTTTTCACTGGTTTTCCCTAGAAACCATCACAGCCATGCCTACTAATGGCATGGCTGTGATTGGCCAGTGCACCATGTGACCCAGCCTCTATATGGGGCTGGAGTCCCCGTGCTGCATGTCATATGCTCTCAGGATAGTTTAGGGAGAGGATGCTGCTGGCTCTGTGAGGGACGGATTACAGAACATCTCATCCTGCATTACTGAACGATCTGATTGTGGAATAGGGAGAGATACTAGTACTGGTGCTTTGAGGGACAGATTGCACACCTCATCCTGCTGCACAGAACGATCTGACTGGACTAGGTAGAGTCTGTTGCGTTAAGGGAAAGATTATTCTTCTAAAATCATCATCAAGTTGTACAGGGAAAGGTTCCAGCTGTTGCTTTAAGAGAAAGATTAGTGTTCTAAAATCATCATCAAGTTGTACAGGGAAAGGTTCCAGCTGTTGCTTTAAGGGAAAGTTTAGTGTTCTAAAATCATCATCAAATTGTGTGTGAAACCCCTATATCAGCCGCAGGGAAGCCATATTAGTGTTCTAAAATCATCTTCACAGTGTGTGGGAAAAGCCTGTTTCAGACGCATAGAGCCATATTAGTGTTCTAAAATCATCTTCAAAGTGTGTGGGAAAACCCTGTTTCAGCCATACAGAGCCATATTAGTGTTCTAAAATCATCTTCAAAGTGTGTGGGGAAAAGCCTGTTTCAGCCGCATAGAGCCATATTAGTGTTCTAAAATCATCTTCAAAGTGTGTGGGAAAAGCCTGTTTCAGCCGCATAGAGCCATATTAGAGTTCTAAAATCATCTTCAAAGTGTGTGGGAAAAGCCTGTTTCAGCAGCATAGAGCCATATTAGTGTTCTAAAATCATCTTCACAGTGTGTAGGAAAAGCCTGTTTCAGCCGCATAGAGCCATATTAGTGTTCTAAAATCATCTTCAAAGTGTGTGGGAAAAGCCTGTTTCAGTCGCATAGAGCAATATTAGTGTTCTAAAATCATCTTCAAAGTGTGTGGGAAAAGCCTGTTTCAGTCACATAAAGCCATATTAGTGTTCTAAAATCATCTTCCCAGTGTGTGGGAAAAGCCTGTTTCAGCCGCATAGAGCCATATTAGTGTTCTAAAATCATCTTCAAAGTGTGTGGGAAAAGCCTGCAGAACCCGAACTTCTAGAGGTTCGATCAACTCTACCAATAAATCATTAAATGGACATAAATGAATCCATTTTTTGTTTGTTTCTTCACATATACCTAATGCAAACAGTTTGGACGGGAAATACATAACCTTTCAATATATCGTTCGTTCGGCAGAAAATTTCCAAACTTTTTGGCTCAAAAATATCCCAACCGATTATCAATTTGTGCCCATTAACTGGCCGAAAAACAAACGAACTGTCCAAATGACCAATTTTCGGCCGATTTTTTGTATAGTATATGGCCAGCATTACAAATAGCAATAAAATGAACAAAGGGCTTTCTTAATACTATGTCCAAAACTTAAAGTGGCTCTAAAGCCTAAACATTTTTTTTTACCCTAATGCATTCCTTGCATTAAAGAAAAAGATATTTAGGTAGCTGTATGCCCCCTCCCCCCTCCTCCTTACACTTACCTTTCTCACTTCTACCTGTTCTCACAGACTTGGCTGAGAGCAGTGGGACTGGGAGCCATTGGATCCTGTGACGAAGGAGCAGGGGGTGGGGCCAAGCTGTGCTTTCTGTCTATAGAAGCAAGAGGCGTGGACCAGGATCAAACCCGCAGGTGTGCCAGAATACGAAGTAGCTTCCAATGTTGGCACACCAAGAAGATAAGGAGCCAGGAGCACTGGGGGGGGGGGGGGACTCAGAAGAGGAAGTTACAGGCTGCTCTGTGCAATTCCATTATTGTAAATATAAATCTGTTTGTTATTTTAAAAAAATAAATATAGTTTACAATCACAAAATGTAAAACACATACCTTAAAGCAAAAATATTTTTTTTTCTGAAACTAGAAGCTGATGAAACAGGTTTTCCTTTTTAACTAGGGTTGCACTGATACCTTTTTATTTCTGGCGAGTACAAGTACTGATACTTTCAGTCAAGTACTCACTGATAACGAGTACCGATACCTTTGCGGTGTGATTTGTTCCCATACAAAATTAATGGGCTGCAAATAATTGAATGTGATTTGAACAGGAATGCGGTCCAATTCCTGTCGGAATTGCATGCAGTTTCCAGCACCGTTACTTTGTGAACCCAGGCTGAAGTCAGTGCCAAGCCTGGGTTTACACAGGGTGGGAGAAATCACATGCGATTCAGACAGGAATCGCACCGCATTCCTGTTCAAATCACATTCAATTCTTTGCAGTGAGATTTGAGCCCATTCATTTTGTATGGGCTCAAATCGCACCGCAAAGGTATCGGTTTCAGGTATCAGAGCATTTGCACGAATACCCATGGAAATACTTGGTATCGGTGTAACCCTTTTTTAATAGTGGCATAAGTGGTGGGTAATAGTGGGAAAAAGGTGCACTCATTAGAAACCCAGCAGGTGTTATGGATGCACTAATCTAATAATTGGTTCTTTGCAAAATAAACATTAAAAAATTATATAAAACATATGTTTATAAACGCGTAAACATAGACTGTAGAATACAGCTGACTCAACCTTCACCTCTCAGAATTTAGGCTTAGGTCATATGATGTCCGGCCAGATAACCGGATCGGTGGTGCGGTGTGTCAGTCTGACACACCTCATTACCGATCTCGGTAAAGAGCTTCCATCAGAAGCTATTTATCAAGTGATCAGCCGTGACCAATCATGGCTGGTCACAGTGTAAACAGGAAGAGTCATGTATCGGCTTTTCTCTTATGACAGGAGGGGTCTGCTCTGATTGTTTATCAGTGCAGTCCCCCCCCCCAAGATCGCCACCCAGGACCACCAGGGAGCTTGCCCAGGGACCACAAGGGAGCCTGCCCAGGGACCACCAGGGAGGTCATCAGGAGGCTTCCCAGGGACCACCAGGGAGAAAATCAGGGGGCCACCCAGGGACCACCAGGCAGCCCGCCTTAAACCACCAGGTAAGAGGCATACAGTGCACTATAGGGATGGCACAGTGCCCATATGTGATGCCTGCCAGTGCCTCCCTAACAGTGCTATCTATTAGTGCTACGTATCAGTGCCCACCAGTGCCACCTATCAGTGCCCACCAGTGCCACCTATCAATGCCCAGTGCCACCTATCAGTGCCCACCAGTGCCACCTATCAGTGCCCAGTGCCACCTATCAGTAACTATAAATAATTATCAAAAATAATAATATAATACATATAAAACGTATTCAATAATGTAATCAAGTCAAAAACACTGAAATTTGCTTAGTTGCAGAATTGTCACTGTCGTCACTGTCAGTGTCTGATGACAAATTTCCCCACAAATCAGTATCACTTAATTCTGTAAATGATCTTATTTACTATCGCTGTTTCCTAGCTTGTCAAAAACCGCTTTTAACGTAAAGGGACGCTTTTTGGATGCCATGGACATTCTCAAGTTTCCAAGCAGAAAGAATGGCATATATAATATAAAAGTGCATGCAGAGCACTGGGCAAACCACTAGGGACAAAATGGATGTGAAATGATTTCATACAGTAACGCAATCTTACAGATTACAGTGTACTGTATGTGTACTGTGTGTTTCACTTTTTGAATTTGCTGCCAGGCTCCGTCCCCGTGCAATGCGACGCTCGCAGGGAACGGAGCCCGGCACACAGAGGCATTGGGCGGAAGACACAGCCCGCGGACACGGCAGGGGACATCGCTGGATCCAGGGGACAAGGTAAGTAGCACTGCCTGGATCCAGCGATGCAAATTTTGTAATGGAAATTCACACCGAGCCACACTCGGGAATACTGCCAGGGAGGTTAATGTGATATACAGTGCATCCGGAAAGTATTCACGGCGCTTCACTTTTTTCACATTTTGTTATATTACAGCCTTATTCCAAAATGGATTACATTCATTATTTTCCTCAAAATTCTACAAACAATACCCCATAATGACAATGTGAAAGAAGTTTGTTTGAGATCTTTGCAAATTTATTAAAAATAAAAAACGAAAAAAATCAGATGTAGTATTTACAGCCTTTGCCATGACACTCAAAATTGAGCTCAGATACATCCGGTTTCCACTGATCATCCTTGAGATGTTTCTACAACTTGATTAGAGTCCACCTGTGGTAAATTCAGTTGACTGGACATGATTTGGAAAGGCACACACCTGTCTATATAAGGTCCCACAGTCAACAGTGCATGTCAGAGCACAAACCAAGCCATGAAGTCAAAGGAATTGTATCGAGACACAGATCTGGGGAATGGTACAGTAAAATTCTGCAGCATTGAAGGTCCCAATGAGCACAGTGGCCTCCATCATCCGTAAATGGAAAAAGTTTGGAACCACCAGGGCTCTCCACCAATCAGGCCTGTTTCGTAGAGTGGCCAGACATAAGCCACTCCTCAGTAAAAGGCACATGACAGCTCATCTGGAGTTTGCCAAAAGGCACCTGAAGGACTCTCAGACCATAAGAAACAAAATTCTCTGGTCTAATGAATCAAATATTGAACTCTTTAGCTTGAATGGCAAGCGTCATGTCCGGAGGAAACCAGGCACTGCCCATCACCTGGCCAATGCCATCCTTACAGTGAAGCATGGTGGTGGCAGCATCATGCTGTGGGGATGTTTTTCAGTGTCAGGAACTGGGAGACTAGTCAGGATCGAGGAAAAGATGAATGCAGCAATGTACAGAGACATCCTTGATGAAAACTTGCTCCGAGTCCAGAGTGCTCTGGACCTCAGACTGGGGCGAAGGTTTATCTTCCAACAGGACAACAACCCTAAGCACACAGCCAAGATAACTAAGGAGTGGCTATGGGACAACTCTGTGAATGTCCTTGAGTGGCCCAGCCAGAGCTCTGACTTGAACCCGATTGAACATCTCTGGAGAAATCTGAAAACGGCTGTGCACCAACGCTCCCCATCCAACCTGATGGAGCTTGAGAGGTCCTGGAAAGAAGAATGGGTGTAACTGCCCAAAAATAGGTGTGCCAAGCTTGTAGCATCATAATCAATAAGACTTGGGGCTGTTATTGGTGCCAGAGGTGCTTCAACAAAATATTGAGCAAAGACTGTGAATACTTATGTACATGTAATTTTGTTTCATTATTTATTTTTAATAAATTTGCAAAGATTTCAAACAAACTTCTTTCATATTGTCATTATGGGGTATTGTTTGTAGAATTCTGAGGAAAATAAATGTAATCCATTATGAAATAAGGCTGTAACATAACAAAATGTGAAAAAGTGAAGCGCTGTGAATGCTTTCCAGATGCACTGTAAAGGTTAAAATTGCCTTCAAACATTATACTGTATCTTGTCTCCAATCTTGATGGTAAATAAAAGCAGCAGCAAGAAGATGTAATTGAGTGTATATTGCACAAAGTTCTCAAACTTTTTGACTTAGAGTAAAAAAATGCCAAAGAATGCTATAAACCTCTTTAAGAAACTATTGAACATGACATCAATTAAAACAAGCTTATAAAATATTTAGAACGTTTCCAAATGAAATCCATTTCAGTGAACATCAGCTATTAAACCAGGTAATGGAAAAGTACAAGAATGTCGAAATACAACAATAACTTAATGAAATTTGCTCCTGGTATGCATTTCATTACAAAATAAAATAACCCTCAAGGTTAAAATGGTTGCCATAGATAGACTTATTTTTGTGGACCTGTTTACTTAATGCTTCAATTTTAAATTAATGTACATCGCAACACAGGATGGCAGCTAGGGAGCAAAAATAATGGACAATCATAGGAGGGTGAACTCTGCAGGTCAGGACTGAGCAGCCTTTAGTGACCATAACATGACTTAATTTAATGTAAGCTGTAAACAAGCTCACACTGAAAAGCTAAAAAACTTAGTTTTATGAGAGCAAATTTTCCAAGGCTGAGAGCTGCTCTCCAAGACTTAAAGCCCAGTTCCGGGCAAATCAAAAATGATCCCTTACAATAGGGTTGAGCCTGCACTACTGGATTTATTTGCTTATTTTGTCTAGGGGAAAGGAGAAACAGTTTTACTTATCTGGTCCTCAGCTCCCCCAGCAGTTGGCTCTGCCCCATGATCTAGCAGTTGACTGTCCTTCTACATCTTCACATCTAGTGCAGCTCTATGAACTCTGCTCTGGTCTTGATGACTTCAGGACTCAGGACCAGAGGAGCTTGGGGTTGCAGATGCTATGGGGACCAGTCTAGCTGTTGGGAGTAATGGAGGATCGGGAAAGTAAATCTCCTTTTATTGTTTCCCTAGGTATAAACATGCAATTAACCCTTGCAATACAGGCACAGCCCCACTTCAAGGGATCATTTTTTTTATTTGCCTGAAGTTGGGCTTCAGGTCTTGGAGTGCATACTCATATATTAAGTTTTTAGCTTTTCACTACATGATTGTTGTTCTCAGCTTACATTTGTAGAGCTGCCCCCTTGGGGGTCGCTTGAAAATACCATTCCACCTTGGCCTCCCCAACTCTGACAGTCCTCCGCCACCCCTGACACTCTGGGTTCACTCATGTTGCAACCTTTTATCAAGTTTGACACCTTTCAGTAAAAGAGACCACACAAAGGTTTGAGTTTTAAAGCATTTATTTAACTCTTTCTTTGTATTGAGGTGAGACTTCCGATTAATCAAAGTTGCATCTCAAAAGTTAAGAATTAACAGTTCACTTTAAATCACAAACTTATAAGGGCTTAACACATTAATTGGCTCTGGAAAGCGTTATGAATAAGAAGGAGGCGGCAAGGTTAAAGTGTAATTACCGATCCCTGCTATTCACCAACAGCTATAACAACTGTAACAATGAAATTCATCCAATTGGGTTTATTAAAAATACCAAACTGCTCACTTGTAGATACTGTAGAGATATATTACTTAAGCCTCGCACACATGATGCGATGGTCGTATGACGTCCAAAATCGTATGTCGGCTGTTCTGTTTCACATACTGACATGAACTAAGCGATGGTACGACCAAGCCTAACGTGGTGACGTGTTACGAGCATATAAAGAGGAAGTTCAGGTGCATGTGATTTGTGAATTGGGAACGTAGGTTTACACGAAAGGACACTTCTGAGCGTTCCTGACTTCTGAGCATGCGTGTTCTGCCCATACAAATTTGTTGGACCAACTTCTCTGTACACACGGTGCAACAGTCGTACGACCACTTGTTGTACAACTAAAGTTTTCTAGTCTGCTCATCCAACTTCTGTTGAAGGACCGTCGCACGTCGGCTGTTCTAATCGCGCGTACTAAGGGTCAGATGATCGTCCAACAAGCGGTTGTACGATCGTTTTCATATGACCGTCGCACCGTGTGCACGAGGCTTTAGAGTGAATCAATATCAGGTAATGATTAGACTATAGAGATTGGTGAACCAAAGGTAAATTGATACCACTCAATGGATTACAAACAAATCAGTACCACTCTATGATAATTCAGCTAAACTGGTACAATTATGATAAACAGTATAAATTATTTATTTAAATCCTCCTGCTCTAATTCAGAGAGCTCTTAGTGGAATTTAGTGGCACTTAATAGAACAGCTCTGAGTCCTGTTAAGTGGGGAGAAAGTAACTGTAGTTGTAGCAATTCCATAGTCAAAAGTTCAGTACATGTTATTTAGAAGTTAGGTAGCTGAAAAGCAACTGTGTCCACTAATCCTCAGGATAAGGCACACAAGTAGGTTAGCAACTTCACTGAATTGAAAAAAAAACCCTTCACAGTGATCGCTGACTTTTTAGAATGAGCTGACAACTAGCGGCAATCCTGTACACTCAGTAACTGTAATCCAGTGTCCTCAATATTACTTGGGTGACTAGGACCTTTCTTTAAAGAAGGACTGCAAGAATATATCAGTATTCTTATGGATGGGCCTGAGCCCGCTCACCCAACCGGACAGATGACTGCAGACAGACGGTCCTGCTGCTCAGATGATGATGGTGATGCTGGAACTGATGAAACACTCCCGCTCTTTGCTCCTGGAAATGGCCTACACTGCACTCCCTGCAGCTCTCCCTGATCGATCGCTGTTGCTGGATCAGACTCAGATGGTAGTAAAGCTGGTTCTGCAGATCATCCGCTGGAACACTGTAGCCC
>BLSH010024418.1:0-22790 GCA_018402905.1 Glandirana rugosa
CTGGTGATGAGCAGAAATAAAGACAGGGTGCCACAGGTGTACATCGGCCACTTCGCCATATTCCCTGGTGACACTAGGCTGCCAGATAATGAGGAATAACCGGTCACATACGAGACAACAGCCTGTGCAAGGGAGATGCCTTCTTGTCAATCCTGACAACCACAATAATCTGTGACAACCTGATGTGTAGTGGAGCTTCTTATATGCAGTATATGTCTGATTCTGGGACTGGGGATGTAATCAGATTGCTGTGTCTGGGATTACAGGCACTTCTGCAGCTTGGTGTGGACAAGTGTTAACAAGCTGGGGCTTGGAAGCTCATGGCTACGCCTATACATACAAGTTCCCTGCCCCCACCTCAGTTTCATTTCTTCAGTGCTTCTCTTGCTTTCATTTTGTTCTCACTCACTCCGCTTGGCTATCTCATCGCCCTCCCTTCTCCACCACAGCCATGTCGCAGGACAATGACGACATTGTATACAAGTGCTGGAAGCAGTACCTCAGCGTGCTGCTCATATCTGTTTAGGCTGGATTCACACCACATGCAATGATTATAGCACTCGTTGCCACACACGAAGGCCTGATTCACACCTATGCGTTTTTAGTGCATTTTGCAGATATACACTACAGAATAGGGTTGCCACATCATCCCTTTAATCCAGGAGAAATTTAATATACAGGTTCTGAGGCTGATTAAGGTGGTAATTAAACTCACTTGGTGCCTTATCTGCATTAAATTAGCCTCAGAACCTGTGTAATTCATATGTGTCCTGGATTCTGTGATTAAGGGATGATGTGGCAACCCTACTACAGACCGTGTTCCATAGAAAACCATGAAAGTGGAACGAGGGGCAAAATGTCCCCTCCATCCACATATGGGACAAGTGGTAGACGGAGAAAACAGTTTTAACCACTTCCCGCGAATTGCCGTAAATGAACGGTGGCCGCTTTAAGTGGATGGTATCGGGATATGCCATGGGCGTCCGCAGGTAGGGGCAAGGGGGGCAATTGCCCCCCCCCCCTGGAATCAGGGATCAGATCAGGGGTTCCCCACTAGGTTCTTATTCTCTTGAGCCATGTATGCAGTTTCTGACAGTCTCCTGGGCCATGTCCGCAGTCTCTGACCGTCTCCTGTGCTATGTCTGCAGTCTCTGACCATCTCCTGTACTATGTCTGCAGTCTCTGACTGTCTCCTGTACCATGTCTGCAGTCTCTGACTGTCTCCTGTACCATGTCTGCAGTGTCTGACCATCTCCTGTACTATGTCTGCAGTCTCTGACTGTCTCCTGTACCATGTCCGCAGTCTCTGACTGTCTCCTGTACCATGTCTTCAGTGTCTGACCATCTCCTGTACTATGTCTGCAGTCTCTGACTGTCTCCTGTACCATGTCTGCAGTCTCTGACTGTCTCCTGTACCATGTCCGCAGTCTCTGACTGTCTCCTGTACCATGTCCGCAGTCTCTGACTGTCTCCTGTACCATGTCTGCAGTGTCTGACTGTCTCCTGTACCATGTCTGCAGTCTCTGACTGTCTCCTGTACCATGTCTGCAGTCTCTGACTGTCTCCTGTACCATGTCCACAGTCTCTGACTGTCTCCTCTACCATGTCTGCAGTGTCTGACTGTCTCCTGTACCATGTCCGCAGTCTCTGACTGTCTCCTGTACCATGTCTGCAGTGTCTGACCATCTCCTGTACTATGTCTGCAGTCTCTGACTGTGATAATGTAACTATGACATTGTCAAAAAGGGGCAGAGCATGGATGACCTTGAAATTATGCCCCCCCCCTGGAAAAAGTTCTGCGGACGCCCATGCCTGCAGCTGCAGTTTTTTAGAGCGGACAGACGGCTATCCAGCAATGGCGGCCGATCCGACTCGGGAGCCGCTCGGTCGATATCCCCGGGGGCGGGAGGGGACATCCCGCCCCCTTCCGCCGCTCTTCTCTGGCCTCTCGTCCCACCAGGAGACCAGAGCTTTCATCCGACACGTCAGCCGGCTAGAAGGATACCAGAATCGGGTCTCCTTCGTCAAATTCTGGAAGCGACGTCACAACGTCACTTCCGGTTTACTCAGCGGCTAACGGCGCCGGTTTTGAAAAAATGACAGTATTCAGAAACGCCGTTTTTGGTGATCTGAATTCTGTGAAGTGCAAAGGAGGGACGGGGGCCCTCCATCCCTCCATAAAGAGTACCTGTCACCATATATTACTATCACAAGGGATGTTTACAGCAATAAAAGTGATCTGATTTTTTTTTTTTAAATGAACAGTGTTAAAAAAAAATAAAATAAAATAATTTTTAAAGCGTCATCGTCCCCGCAAGCTTGCGCAGCAAAGAAAATGCATACATAAGTCGCACCCCCATATGAAAACGGTGTTCAAATCACACGTGTGAGGTATCACCGCGATTGCCAGAGGGTGAGAAATAATTCTAGCAAAAGACCTCCTCTGCACCTCTAACCTGGTAACCATTAAAAATGTTTAAAGCGTCGCCTATGGAGATTTCTATGTACCGGAGTTTGTCGCCATTTCGCAAGTGTGCACAATTTTCAACCGTAACATGTATGGTATCTATTTACTCGGCGTAACATCCTTTTTCACAATATACAAAAAAATTGGGCTAACTTTACTGTTGTCTTATTTTTTAACTCAAAAAAGTACATTTTTTCCAAAAAAATTGTGCTTCAAAGACCGCTGCGCAAATACCGTATGACAAAAAGTATTGCAATGATCACCATTTTATTCTCTAGGGTGTTTGAAAAAAATATATATATAATGTTTGGGGGTTCTAAGTATTTTTCTAGCAAAGAAAACTGTTTTTAACTTGTAAACAACAAATGTAAAAAAGGTAAGTGGTTAAATAAAGCATTTAAAAAAAAATAAATTAAAATTTGATGTGCAATATTGGTCAGTTGTATTTACCTAGGATTGGCTGATTAGGTTGTTAACGATCTTGGCACGAGTCTTGACCTATAAAAGAAAAGAGAATGTGACATCACTGAAGCAGTCGTTTGAAAGAGAAAACACATCCTGCCCTCCCTCCCTTGTCGTGGCTCAAGTTATGAGGTTTTGTCCATTTCTTATGAAAGGGGACTTTTGAGTGGTATTGTTTATAACTCGAGCTGGTATAGCTGAGTTACAATATGCTGGTTGTAAAAGAAATGATTTAACGCTTGGTTTCAAATTATATGTTTTAACCACTTGCCGACCGCCGATCGGAATCTGACGGCGACAAAGTGGCTCTATTGCGCAAAACGCCGTCATATGACGGCGGCTGCGGGATCGAGCCTAGTGAGCGCCTGTGCGCTCACTGTGTTCGGGGAGGGCCAGGAAACGGGTGCGGTGGAGTCGATCTCCGCCAGCCACCTGCGATGCCCCCCCCGGAGTGAAAGAACGGAGGTCTGTGTAAGTAAACACGGACCTCCGTTCTGTGAGGGGGGAAGGGCTGTGATCACAGCCTTCCTCTACAAGGAGGCTGTGACCACTTCCCTTCCCCAGCTAGGGCAGTCCCCCCACAGTTAGAACACGCCCAGGGAACACAATTAACCCTTAGAGCGCCCCCTGCATGTTAACCCCTTCACTGCCAATGGCATTTACACAGTAATCAGTGCATTTTTATAGCACTGATTGCTGTATAAATGGCAATGGTCCCAAAAAAGTGTCAAAATGGTCCGACATGTCCGCTGAAATATCGCAGTACCGCCAAAAATTGCAGATCGCCGCCATTGCTAGTAAAAAAAAAAAAAAAAAAAAACCCCAGAAATTAATTTTCATCATCCGTAAACGCGACCACTTTTGCGCAAACCAATCAATAAACGCCGATTGCGATTTTTTTTATCACAAATATGAGGAAGAATATAAATCGGCCAAAACCGATGAAAAAAAACGTTTTTTTATATTTTTTTTTTTGGATTTGTATTTTAGCAAAAAGTAAGAAATTTGGGTTTTTTTGCAAAATTGTCGCTCTTCTTTTGTTTATAGCGGCGATCAGAAATGACACAGCGGTGATCAAATACCACCAAAAAAAAAGCTCTACTTGTGGGAAAAAAAGGACGCAAAAGGACGTGCAACGTCGCACGACCGCGCAATTGTCAGTTAAAGCGACGCAGTGCCGAATCGCAAAAAGGGCTCCGGTCCTAAAGTGTGAAATCCTTCCGGGGCTGAAGTGGTTAAATATTAAACCTATAATAAAAAGGCTGCGGCAATTTAATCCACAATAAACTTGTGTCCAGTGTTATACCATTTAATGTATAGCTTATTAAGTATATAAATATATATGTTCTGCCTACTGTCCCATGTTAACCACTCAGCGACCAGCAGAGGCATAACTAGAACCTTCAGGGCCCTGGTGCAAGAAATTATGAAGGGCCCCCCTGATCCCTGGCCAGGGCCCTTCCCACTGATCCTGGGGCCCTTTACTCCCATCGGGGGGTCCCTTTATTACGGTCCCACCGAATAAACGAATAGTTGTGTACCGAGCCTCCCATTCATTCAGGAACGGAAGTATAGTAAAAACAATTTACTATGCTTCAGTTATGAGTGAACCAATTGGTACCAATCACTGACTCATTCAGAAGAGGAAGGGGCTGGTAAATCACAAATTTACCGGCCCGTTCCCATCTCTCCATCATGACACATCTTCTACAGCAGCTGGCAGGAGAGAGGAAAGGAGAAGACAGCAGCTCTGTAGGGGCGACCAGGGAAGCACACAGGGACCCTGGGAACAGCAGAAGACAAGTAAACCAGATAGGAGGGGCAGCGAGGGCAGCATATAGAGGAGCCAATCTCCTCCATTAGGAGGAAAAAGGGGGAGATTGGTTCCTCTAAATGCCGCCCCCGCCATCCCTTCCAGGTATACAAGGGAGGCACACGGGCCCCCTGGAGCACGGGGCTTGTTTGCGATTGCAACCCCTGCAACACCTGTAGTTACGCCCCTGGCGACCGGGCCCTGGCTGAATGACGGCTACAGCACGGTCGCCTAATTCTAGGAGAGCGTACAATGACATCCTCCCAGAATCGCATGCTCTGTGCACCCCCTGGGGCACGCACATGGGGCTGTCTGTGCCCGCCGGGTTCACGAGACCCGGCTGGTCACGGATCGCAGTAAAGAGCCAATGACAGTGGCCCTTTACCACGTGCTCAGTGTAAACAAACTGGCGTCATGTCCGGTTCTCTCTGCTGCTCACAAGGATCGTCTGAGCAGCAGAGGGAGAATATGCAGCATGAGGCTGCAAAATGTACTCTCCAGCCCCAATCCATGCCCCAATCAGTGCCCATAAAGTGCCCCAATCAGTGCCCATAAGTACCCCAATCAGTGCCCATAAAGTGCCCAAATCAGTGCCCTGCAGTGCCATATCAGTGCCCAGTGGTGCTATATCAGTGCCCCAATCCGTGCCATATCAGTGCCCAGCGGTGCTCCAATCCGTGCCATATCAGTGCCCGGCAGTACCATATTAGTGCCCAGCAGTGCCATATCAGTGCCACATCTGTGCCCCATCAGTCCTTTACAGTGCCACGTCATTGTGTATTTTATGTCCCAAGAACGCTTGACAGTGCTCCCTGCATGTTGGGCCTCTGTCTGTATGTGGCCACGCTGTGTAAAAGTCTCACACATGTGGTATCGTCATACTCGGGAGGAGTAGTAGAATATATTTTGGGGTGTAATTTGTGGTATGCATATGATGCGTGTGAGAAATAACCTGTTAATATAACAATTTTATGAAAAAAAAATCTTCAATTTTTTTATTTATAGCGCAAAAAGTAAAAACCCCAGTGGTGATTAAATACCACCAAAAGAAAGCTCTATTTGTGCGGAAAAAAAAGGACAAAAATGTCATATGGGTACTGTACAGTGTTGCATGACTGAGTAATTATCATTCAAAATGTGAGAGCACTAAAGCTAAAAATTGGCCTGGTTGTTAAGAGGGATTAAGTGCACAGTGCAGTGATCAAGTGGTTAAATGGACTGCAGTGCAAATCTGCAAAATGCAAAAAGCACTAAAAATGCATAGGTGTGAATCAGGCCTTAGGGCTTGTTCGCACCATATGTGCATGGAAACTGATTTCTCTACAGATTTCACTTGCGGAGACATGAGTTTACGTTAGTTTCACATCAGTTTTCATGCGCGGTTCAGTGAGTTTTTATGCATGCTGAAATCAGTTTTCATGCGCGTCAGTTATGTTGATGTCATGTCAGGTTTTTTCCTGTGGAGAAAACTGCATACACGTTGCAGATTCCTTCACAGAAAACATCTGCACGTGATACTAGTGTTGTGGTGTGAACAGGACACATAGAGAACAATTGTTTTCTTTTGTGCTCTGTTGTGCCAAAACTCCTTAATTTCCCGGGACATGCCCGGGATTTAGACCTTTTTCCGGTCTAACCGATTCCTGGGAAATCTGCTTTTTCCCGATTCTCTGCCGCCAGAGGTCCGCGGCCGGTGCTGGTTCTGTCTCCGTCCCCATTTTACTGGAGACCAGAGCGTGAGGAAGAACTAAGAGGCGGAATCTCGATGGCAATGCAAGTGGTTGCCAATTGAATTTCTATTGGCAGCCGTTCTCATTGCCACCCAGATTCCACCTCTTGGTTTTCCCTAACTTCCCTTCGGCCTCCAGTGTTGGTAAATGGCACGGAGGCCAAATAAAACAGGCAGGCAGGGCCTTCGCAACCTGGGGGGGGGCAGCACCTGGGTGACGAGGGGTAACTGGGGGCACTTGATGTAAGGAGGAACTCCGCTGGGGGCACACCTGATGTAAGGAGGGACTCCGCTGGGGACACACCTGATGTAAAGAGGCACTCCGCTGGGGACACCTGATGTAAGGAGGGACTCCGCTGAGGACACTTGATGTAAGGAGGGACTCTGCTGGGGACACACCAGATGTAAGGAGGCACTCCGCTGGGGACACCTGATGTAAGGAGGGACGCCGCTGGGGACACCTAATGTAAGGAGGCACTTTATGGGGACACCTGATGTAAGGAGGCACTTCACTGGGGACAACTGATGTAAGGAGGGACTACGCTGGGGACACCTAATGTAAGGAGGGACTTCGCTGAGGACACCTGATGTAAGGAGACACTCTGCTGGGGACACCTGATGTAAGGAGGCACTCCGCTGGGGACACCTGATGTAGGGAGGGACTACGCTGGGGACACCTGATGTAAGGAGGGACTTCGCTGAGGACACCTGATGTAAGGAGACACTCTGCTGGGGACACACCAGATGTAAGGAGGAACTCCACTGGGGACACCTGATGTAAGGAGGCACTTTGCTGGGGACACCTGATGTAAGGAGGCACTCCGCTGGGGACACACCTGATGTAAGGAGGCACTCCACTGGGGACACCTGATGTAAGGAGGGACTCCGCTGGGGACACTTGATGTAAGGAGGGACTCCGCTGAGGACACCTGATGTAAGGAGGCACTCCGCTGGGGACACCTGATGTAAGGATGGACTCCGCTGAGGACACCTGATGTAAGGAGGGACTCCGCTGTGGATACCTGGTGTGAGGAGGCACTCTGCTGGGGACAACTGATGTAAGGAGTGACTCAGCTGAGGACACCTAATGGAAAGAGGGACTCAGTTGAGGACACCTGATGGAATGAGGGACTCCGCTGAGGACACCTGATGTAAGGAGGGACTCCGCTGAGGACACCTGATGTATGGAGGGACTCCGCTGGGGACACCTGATGGCATCTGGTAGCAAGTGACACACTCTGGGCTCCCACTGATTCTGCCTTGTGGTGAGTTGAACTATTTCATTTTATATTACAATGTAATAGTAGAAATAATGCGCTTCAATCATCATGTCACCATAACAACCATGGTGCCAGGATGATTGACGTGCTAACACCAGGTGTTTGGAGTATCTTTATCTGCTGATTGTTAAACTTTCTGGAATACACATATTGCTATTGTGGTGTAGGATCTGGGCCTGCTGTCCCTCCATCCCTCTTTCTTTCCTTCATTCTCTCTCCTTCTCTCCCTATTTCTTTCTTTCTTCCTCCATCCCTCATTCATCTCAGACTCGAACCACGCTCCTTTTGGCCATGCCCCTTTAAGCCACTAGTGAGCCGCAGTTTTCTCCTCCACCTATGATGCACCTACAGATGAATGCCCCGCCCCCTAATTATAATAAGACCCCGTCTACAGACAAAAAAGTGTCCCTATATATTTTTTGACAAAATTGGCAACAATGAAAATGCATGCAGAAAAACTGACCTTTCTGCACCATAGTGTGAATGAGGCCTAAGGGCATGTTCACACATAAACGTGCATTAAAATGCATGTAAGTTTTTGGAAAAAAAGATGTGCATTGCCTTCCATTGGTGTGCAGTCTTTAAATTAATTTGAATTTAATTGAACAAGGGACAATGAACAAGGGACAATGAATTCCTTCATTGTCCCTTAGCAATTCAAACAGGGTGGCCTCTCAGTTCTTGTGTTTCCTGCGTCTTGCAAACACCGGCACTGGAGGGCTACGTGCATCCCCAGTTTTTTTTTTTTTTTTATGGACGCTGAAAGGCGCATTCTACTAAGCAAATGTCTCTCTGCTAAAGTAGTGGAGATGCTCCTACAAAGCAGAAAACCAATAACAAGGAAAATATTCGGGAAGGTTTGGAAAAAGTACACAGCAAATATGTTTCCCAAAACCAGAAATTTGCTAGGTGTGGGCACAGTCCTGGATTTTTTTCTTGAAGGGGCAGAAACCAGCTTAGCGGTAAGGACGCTCAACATGCACGCTGTGGCACTGTCAGTTTTCTTGGATACGTCGCTCAGCGAGAACCCTCTAGTCAAACAGTTCTTTAAGTCCATCTCGAGACATCGCCCCAGTGAAAGTAATAAGGTACCCCCATGGCATCTCTCCCTGGTGCTCAGGGCTCTAACCCAAGGGCCCTTTTAGCCACTCTCGGATACTTAATTGAAATACCTGACACTCAAAGTGGCCTTCCTAGTTGCTATCACATTGGCTAGGCACATAAGCGAACTCCAGGCCCTCTCCATAAAAGAACCCTTTTTTACAATCTTCCCAGATAAGCTAGTCCTCAGGACAGACCCGTTGTTCCTCCCCAAAGTCGCATCACCATTCCATCGAACACAAGAGGTCATATTACCCTCCTTCTGCCAGAACCCATCCACCCACGGGGAGGAAGCATTTGCGACTTTGGACATAAGGAGGGGCTACCTGGACAACACTAAGCCATTCAGGAGAGCGTCAAACCTGTTCACTTCTTTCGGACGCATTCACAAACGAAAACCCAGCATCCAAAAATTCCATAAATAGATGGATCAGGATGGTGATTTAAGAAGCTTACGCTTCCCAAAACCAAGTCGACCCGCCAAACCCAAAGGCACGCTCTACGCGCTCAATTGCTACTTCCTGGGCAGAGAAAGCTGGGGCCTCCATCAAGCAAATCTGCTAAGCAGCCATCTGGTCTAGTGATTCCACCTTTGTGAAGCAGTACAGGATTGATTTGGTCTCCGCCCAAGATCTGACCTTTGGTAGAAAGGTCTTGCAAGCGGTAGTCCCACCCTAGGTACGAATCTTTGGGGTCACATGTGACCGTCCTGGAGGAGAACTTGGGAAAGCTAGAGTTATCTCCTGATAACTCCTTTTCCAGGAATCCTGCAGGACGGTGGACCCCCAGCCAGTGGCGGCTGGGGAAGTTTTAGGATGAGGGGGCGCCAGGCCCCTCACTTCCTTTTTGATCCCTCCTACTTCTAATAAACCACACCCCTTATAGAATCCACCCACTCCGTCCCCTGTATTCCACATATTATGTCAGGAGTACACAGCTCAGCATCACAGGACAGAGTATACAGCTCAGCATCACAGGACAGAGTATACAGCTCAGCATCACAGGACAGAGTATACAGCTCAGCATCACAGGACACAGTATACAGCTCAGCATCACAAGACACAGTATACAGCTCAGTATCACAGGACACAATACAGCTCAGTATCACAGGACGCAGTATACAGCTCAGTATCACAGGACACAGTATACAGCTCAGCATCACAGGTGGGGTATATAGCAGCCAGTATCACAGGACACAGTATAGAGCCCCAGGATCACAGGTGGAGTATATAGCAGCCAGTATCACAGGTGGGGTAAATTGCAGCCAATAACACAGGTGGGGGTAAGTTGTAGCCAGTATCACAGGTGGGGTAAATTGCAGCCAATATCACAGGTGGGGTAAATTACAGCCAGTATCACAGGACTCCTTTTCCAGGAATCCTGCAGGATGGTGGACCCCCAGCCAGTGGCGGCTGGGGAAGTTTTAGGATGAGGGGGCGCCAGGCCCCTCACTTCCTTTTTGATCCCTCCTACTTCTAATAAGCCACACCCCTTATAGAATCCACCCACTCCGTCCCCTGTATTCCACATATTATGTCAGGAGTACACAGCTCAGCATCACAGGACACAGTATACAGCTCAACATCACAGGACACAGTATACAGCTCAGTATCACAGGACACAGTATACAGCTCAGCATCACAGGTGGGGTATATAGCAGCCAGTATCATAGGACACAGTATAGAGCCCCAGGATCACAGGTGGAGTATATAGCAGCCAGTATCACAGGTGGGGTAAATTGCAGCCAATAACATAGGTGTGGGTAAGTTGTAGCCAGTATCACAGGTGGGGTAAATTGCAGCCAATATCACAGGTGGAGGTAAATTGCAGCCAATATCACAGGTGGGGTAAATTGCAGCCCATATCACAGGTGGGGTAAATTACAGCCAGTATCACAGGACACCGTATAGAGCCCCAGCATCACAGGTAGGGGTATATAGCAGCCAGTATCACAGGTGGGGGTAAATTGCAGCCAGTATCACAGTGGGTAAATTGCAGCCAATATCACATGTGTGGGTAAATTGCAGCCAATATCACAGGTGGGGGTAAATTGCAGCCAATATCACAGGTGGGGTAAATTGCAGCCAAAAACACAGGTGGGGTAAATTGTAGCCAGTATCACAGGACACAGTATAGAGCCCCAGCATCACACGTAGGGGTATATAGCAGCCAGTATACCAGGTGGGGTAAATTGCAGCCAATATCACAGGTGGGGGTAAATTGCAGCCAGTATCACAGGTGGGGGTAAATTGCAGCCAGTATCACAGGTGGGGGTAAATTGCAGCCAGTATCACAGGTGGGGTAAATTGCAGCCATTTTCACAGGTGGGAGTATTTTGCAGCAAATATCACAGGTGGGGGTACTTTGCAGCCAGTATCACAGGTGGGGTACTTTGCAGCCAATATCACAGGTGGGGGTACTTTGCAGCCAATAACACAGGTGGGGGTACTTTGCAGCCAGAACAACAGGTGGGGTACTTTGCAGCCAGCATCATAGGTGGGGGTACTTTGCAGCCAGTAACACAGGTGGGGTACATTGCAGAGACCCCCCCCCCCGAAGTCGGGACAAGTCCCACACTTACCCTATCTAATGGGCCGGCAGGCAGGCAGGAGTGTGCAGAGATCGGCATGCGGACCAGTGGCTGTCAGTGTGCAGAAATCGGCTTGCGGACCAGCAGGCTGTCAGTGTGCAGAGATCGGCTTGTGGACAAGTGGGCTGTGTCTGTGTGTAGAGCCTGCGCTTGCAGTGAGCGGGCTGGAGCCTGGAGTCCGGCTTCTCTCTTCATGGCCGGAAGTGACGCCGAGGCTCCTCCGAGATCAATTTGGACGGCGGTGATTGATTGACAGTACCAGGAGCAAATGGCGTCTTGATGGGCAGAGCAAAGCGCCGCAAGGCAGGAATAAACCCTGCCATTGAAGCGTGATGCCTGCAATCATGTGATTGCAACAACGTCACGCTTCCCATAGTGCACTGTGTCCGGCACCTGAACACAGTGCACTATGTTAATTTAAACAAACTTTTTTTAAATTATTTTTTATTTACTTTTTATTTATTTTTTTGGGGGGGGGGCGGGGCTCGGGCGCCCCTATGGGCAGGCCGCCACTGCCCCCACCCTTACTAATTAAAGATATCAAGGTGCATATATAAAAAAACGTTAGTATTTGTCAGCAAGGCAATCTTTGTATATCTGAGGGGCCATCCTGTGGAGGCCTTTTTAAACTTGTATGTGCTTGTGTTTCCTGCAGGAAGTGGATCCTATCTCTCATGTGTCCGTCCTGGAGGATTCCTGGAAAAGGATTTATCAGGTAATAACTCTAGCTTTTCTGTCTCTAAATGCCCCTGCATATTAGCCTATGTGTCCATACACACATAGGCTTTTAGAGGCAGAGGCGTTTAGAGGCAAGATTAAAAACCACCAGCCAGTGCGTCCAGGAGAAGCAGAGTTGTGGCAGAAAAAATGCTTGACGCTTCTAAACGCATGTAAACGTGAATAAATTATTATTTTGGCCAATGAAATGAATAAATGCACAAGTGCTTGATGCCTGTAAATGCGCCTAAACGCGTTACACATTTTACACACATGTGTTACAAATGACAGTCGTTTATTCTGCCAAAACGCTGCTGCTAGGATCAAAGGGAGATGGCAAAATGTCCTGTGTGCATGAGACCTTAGCTGTATATTTCTTGCTATTGCCATAACCTACTGCCAAAATACAACCCAATATAAATTATCCTTCTCCTGACGATCGTAGCAATACCTCATATGTGTATGTTATTTGTACCCGTAGTAGGGCCCAGAAACAATATTGCGCATTTTGCTTTTTTTTTTATACTTAAAGTAGAACTATGGTTAAAATGAAGAAATCAATGTTATGTACCTATACAGTCTGCTAAACATCTCACTGATTGTTTTGCAAAAAGCAGTAAGGATGTTGAGATCTCTACCTTGTCTCCAGCTCTCATGTGCACTTCCTTTAGTAAGATGACAACTTTACTTCCTGGGTTTTGAATTGCCTGTGTTGAACAGAACACATATTGTCCCCATTTGCGTCTATCACTCTCTGCAAAAACGTCCTGACATCACTGGGGGAGGTGCTCTTGCAGCACAGGGAATTCTCAGGCATTTTACTATACATACAAGTCCTGATTTGGCTCCGCCCACGATCGGCCTGTGAAACCCTGCCCACTCCCACCTATGTCCCGCCCTCTGCTCTGTCTATACAACCAGCTCCTATGTTTGATTTTTTTCTGCCAGTTTACAAATTACCAGAGGAGAGCAGGCAAGGAAAAGCACACAGATTAATAGACAGATCTGCGTGGAGATGAACCTGTACTGACTTATACTGTCTTACATAGCACACACCCAGCTATTGATTGGCAGATGGGTGTGTGTTATGTAAAATAGACTGAGCATCATAGAAGACAGGAGGACTGAGTGAAAGACAAGATACTTCACTGAAAGGAAATGACATCTGAGCTCTGCTCTGCTGAACTCCTCCCATCATCACTTGTAGTGTATAGCAAAGAAGAAATGAATGGGGAATTACAGATCACAATTCCAGCTACATGGTAGGAAAATAATGATTTCAGTTATTATGTTAACCATGCGTAACTTTCAGGTATTTATATGAGGATTTACTAAAATATGTATGTTGCCTTTAGTTGTACTTTAAAGGATAAGTTCACTGTTTAAAAAACAAATAAATGCATATCTTTTTGCAGGTAAAATAAATGTGCATTTTTTTTGTTTACTTGGAGCCTGTAAAGCATTGCTCGCGGGTGCCATGCAGGACTCCTGCATGGCACCAGAATGTGAATGTGAAGGCGCCATCTGCCTCTAGTGCTTATTGTGTTTTATTATTCAATATAAAGCTGCTGCCCCTTAAATAGTGTTATTACACTATAGAGAAGCAAAAAAAACAAAAATAGGAGTAGCGCTGCCCCTTTAACTCAAATTAGAATGTGTGTGTGCAGAAATCCTCAACATCAATTATATGTAGAGTAATATGGACATTAACCACTTGACCACCGGGCCAATTCTGGCACTTTGCACCTACATGTAAAAATCATAATTTTTTTTGCTAGAAAATTACTCAGAACCCCCAAACATTATATATGGTTTTTTTATAACAGAGAACCTAGGGAATAAAATGGCAGTTGTTTCAACTTTTTATGTCACACGATATTTGCGCATCGATTTTTAAATGCTTTTTTTGGAAAAAAACTGTTTAGTGAATTAATTTAGTTATGTTAGCTCAATAATATGAAAGATGATGTTACGTCGAGTAAATAGATACCCAACATGTCATGCTTTAAAATTGTGCAAACTCGTGAAATGGTACTTAAAAATCTCCATAGGCGACGCTTTAAAATTTTTTACAGGTTACCTGTTTAGAGTTACAGAGGAGGTCTAGTGCTGGAATTATTGCTCTTGCTCTAATGCACGCGGTGATACCTCACATGTGTGATTTGAACGCCATTTACATATGCGGGCGCGACTTACGTATGCATTCGCTTCTGTGTGTGAGCTCGCGGTGAAGGGGGTGCTTTAAATTTTTTTATTATTTATTTTACCTTTATTTTTTATTTTTACACTGTCTCTTTAAATTGTTTATTTTCGTATCACTTTTATTCCTATTACAAGGAATGTAAACATCCCTTGTCATGAGAATACTGCGTGACAGGTACTCTTTATGGAGAGATGCCGGGTCAATAAGACCCCACATCTTTCCTCCAGGCTGGAAAAGCTGAGATCGGAAAAAAAAAAAACAATCTCGGCCTTTTTAGCCGAGTCCCGGGCAATGTTTACATCCGGCGACCTGGACGTGACGTCACGATGTTGCGCCCGGACCTCTGAGGCGCATAGAGATGACTGGTGACAAACTGCCCACCAGTCATCTCTATGCTCAAATTCCACCAGAGACGGATCCGTTCTCTGGGCCGCCGATGATACGAGTGGGCCCGGAAAAGCAACAGAGGGCGACGGGAGGGGGGGGACTTCCCAGTTGTAGTACTCTCAAGCAAGCAGGGACTTGTATTTACATCCCCGATTGCTGTAGTGGGGGGTCTCACAGCCCTTGGTCTGTACCGCCCATGGAGGTGGTGTCCTCCTTCTCCTTCTTTCTCCTCTGCTCCCTGCCAGCACTGCCCCTCCCACCCCACCCCGCACTGCCCCCCGCCACCACCGCCCGTCATCTCTCTGTGCTGCATGGATCCTTAGGACAATGGCTGGATGACAGGGTGGGGATCTCCCGCTATAGCAGATCTTGTATGTGAAACACCACTTACTGTACAGTCCTGCCTCCCGGACCGGCATTGAACCAGTGTGCTGTCTATCACAATGCTGGTCCAGGAGGCGGGCTGCACGGTGAACGGTGTTTCATATACAAGATCTGTCACAACCCGAGATCCCCGCCCTGTCATCTAGCCGGTGTCTCGTAACGATCCCGGCTGCACATATGGACACTGATGGGCACTGGTGAGAACACCCTTATGGGCACTGATAAGCTGCACTGATGGGCACAGATTAGAACACACTTAGGGGCACTGATTAGCTGCACTGATTGGCACAGATGAGACTGCACTTATGGGCACAGATGGGCACTGATAGGCTGCACTTATGGGCACAGATGAGACCGCACTGGTGGGCACAGATGAGACCGCACTGGTGGGCACAGATGAGACCGCACATATGGACACAGATGAGACCACACTGGTGGGCACAGATAGGCTGCACATATGGACACAGATGAGACCGCACTGGTGGGCACAGATGAGACCGCACTGGTGGGCACAGATGAGACCGCACTGGTGGGCACAGATGAGACCGCACTGGTGGGCACAGATGAGACTGCACTGGTGGGCAAAGATGAGACTGCTCTAGTGGGTACTGATAAGACCGCACTAGTGCGCACTGATGAAACCGCACTGGTGGGCAGAGATGAGACTGCACTCATGGGCACTGGTGGGCACAGATAGGCTGCACTGGTGGGCACAGATGAGACAGCACTGATGGGCACAGGCTGCACTGGTGAGCACAGATAAGACCGCACTGATGGGCACACGCAGGCAGCACTGACGGGCACAGATGAGACTGCACTGATATGCTGCACTGATGGGCACTGAGGCCGCACTTATTGGAATTAATAGGCTGCACTGATGGGCACTGACAGGCTGCACTGATTGGCACTGAGGCCACACTTATGGGAACTGATAAGACTGCACTAATAAGCAGTAAACACTGTCCATGTTTACTGACACTGTCCACTGCCAAATATCTGTAGGAGGGGTTTCCACCATCCCTGCAATGTTTGCAGTCATTTTTTATGTCTTATTTTCAGTGTGATGTGTATTATATGTGATGTTACATATCACAGAGACTGGTATTGTGGTAATATTGAAACTTATTGAGATTTCCATACATTAGAGGGTTCCACCATTATTATGTTATTGATTAGTAAATTAGCGCTGCACTTTTTTGTTTTTTCCTCATGCTGACATTTACACGTGCCACATGCTGATGTAAAAAAGCATGTCCCGAGTCCTTTCTGTGCTAGGGATGTGCTCATACACCATACCAGCACTGATTGCTGTTAGAAAGATCTCAAAGCTGCATGAGGAGGAATATTTCTATACTGAATTACAGCAGAGTACAATGTGTATAATATATAGTTATGGGCACGTGTCTACAATTCAGTAATAATTACGTAAAGCATGTAAGGGCAATATGTTTATCTCCTGTTGTGGCTGGAGGGGGAGAGCACAAACATGCTTTGCATTTATAAGACTGTAACCTACCTATCCTGCTGTGTGTTACTGAGTAGTATGTCTGGCTGGCTGCAGAATGAGCTGTGTAATTTATGTTGAAGTGGGCGAGTTCACATTTACATGTACAGACCTAGTGTACCCTCCCACATTCATTGCAATTTACAAATTTTAATGGGAAATGGAGTTACTTTTCCTGTAAAGAGAGAAGAGAGGATATGATGTAACCCAGGGCTCAAAATTTCAGATCCTGAGCTACTAGCCAGGCCTTAAGGGCTACTCGCCACCAGTTGCCCCACCCAACCCCTACAATGCCCCGCCCCTATACATGCACTCATAAATTCTCATGAAATGACACTTAAATGTTTTATGCAGAATTAAGTTACACAAATAAATATTAACAACAACAAAAGTGCAGCCTCACCCATACCCATCAATGCAGCCTAACCTGTGCCCATCAATGCAGCCTAACCTGTGCCTATCAACTTGGCCTCACCTGTTCCCATCAACGCGGCATGACCAGTGCCCACCAACACAGCCTCAACTGTGCCCATCATTGCGGCGTGACCAATGCCCACCAACGCAGCCTCACCTGTGCCCATCATTGCAGTGTGGCCAGTGCCCACCAATGCAGCCTCACCTGTGCCCATCATTGTGGCATGACCAGTGCCCACCAATGCAGCCTTACCTGTGCCCATCATTGCAGCCTCACCAGTGTACATCTTTGCAGCCTCACTGTGCCCATCTTTGCAGCATCACCAGTGTCCATCTTTGCAGCCTCACTGTGTCCATTTTTGCAGCCTCACTGTGTCCATTTTTGCAGCCTCACTGTGTCCATTTTTGCAGCCTCACTGTGTCCATTTTTGCAGCCTCACTGTGTCCATTTTTGCAGCCTCACTGTGTCCATTTTTGCAGCCTCACCGTGTCCATCTTTGCAGCCTCACCGTGTCCATCTTTGCAGCCTCACCGTGTCCATCTTTGCAGCCTCACCGTGTCCATCTTTGCAGCCTCACCGTGTCCATCTTTGCAGTCTCAACAGTGTCACTTTTGCAGCCTCACTGTGGAGAGCGTGGAGGAAGAGAGAGGGCGACCGATCCATCATAGGGGAAGAGAGCGCCATAGGGATGGAGGATTCTCTGCTTTATTACAGAGCGGGATTGTCCACTGTAATAGTTTACATTACAATTGCAGTCCATTACGCTCACCATCACACACAGATCCCTCCCTTCTGACCCGCACCTGTGACAGACAGAACACGCCCTGATATATAGATTGGTACGTTTTTAATAAAATTGAAAATCACATACAAAGCAGTGTAGCACTGCCCCCATAGGAGTTGCTGAGTATAGTCTTCCCTGGGTCTCCGTCTGATTATCCTGCAGCCTCACCAGTGTCCATTTTGCAGCCTCACTGTGTCCATCTTTGCAGCCTCACTGTGTCCATCTTTGCAGCCTCACTGTGTCCGTCTTTGCAGCCTCACTGTGTCCGTCTTTGCAGCCTCACTGTGTCCGTCTTTGCAGCCTCACTGTGTCCGTCTTTGCAGCCTCACTGTGTCCGTCTTTGCAGCCTCACTGTGTCTGTCTTTGCAGCCTCACTGTGTCTGTCTTTGCAGCCTCACTGTGTCTGTCTTTGCAGCCTCACTGTGTCTGTCTTTGCAGCCTCACTGTGTCTGTCTTTGCAGCCTCACTGTGTCTGTCTTTGCAGCCTCTCTGTGTCCGTCTTTGCAGCCTCTCTGTGTCCGTCTTTGCAGCCTCTCTGTGTCCGTCTTTGCAGCCTCACTGTGTCCGTCTTTGCAGCCTCACTGTGTCCATCTTTGCAGCCTCACTGTGGAGAGCGTGGAGGAAGAGAGAGGGCGGCCGATCCATCATAGTGGTCAGAGAGCGCTGTAGAGATGGAGGATTCTCTGCTTGATTACAGAGCGGGATTGCCCGCTGTAACAGTTTACATTACAATTGCAGTCCACTGCACTCACCATTGCACACAGATCCCTCCCTCCTGACCTGTGCCTGTGACAGACAGAACACGCCCTGATATATAGATTAGTAAGTTTTTAATAAAATTGAAAATCACATACAAAGTAGTGTAGCACTGTCCCCATAGGGGTTGCTGAGTATAGTCTTTCCTGGGCCTCCCTCTGATTATCCTGCAGCCAGACATTTGGGTATATTCTTATTATCACCCTCACACTCTTCCACTCGTTATCCAATGATCAGTCTAGGGTATTTGGTTTTTTTGGTATGTATTGGTAGAACTTGGATAGGAGAAGGGATTAGTGGGATACTCCAACTTGAACTATGCACAGACGAAGATAACTCTCAATTGACCCCAACAAATTGAATTGGATAGCAGATTCCCTGCTGGACCACACTATAGCTGTGTGGGAGAATGAGTCCTTTGCTTGCTCTGGCAGCAGACTCAATGCACCACTTTTCTTCACCCATCCACTGACTTCACTAGCCTGAAGGGATGGCCCTCACAGAACAGGCCCCTAAACACAGGTCTGTACTCACAGTAGCCAGCAACAAATCCTTCTAGGCACGTCTCCCTTCTAGTCAGCTCTATAGGATATCTGGGTTGCAGCTTCTGCAGTTCCGACCCTTAGGTCGATCACCTGAGGCCGCATGGCGGCCTGTACAGAGGAAGGGCAGCAGCCCCCTCCCTCTGGGACCCCGCTCTCCAGCCGAAGACCCTGAGCATATGTGCCCTAAGCATATATACAGTCACCCAGCATGCCTTGTGTCACCTTCTTCTACCAATGGCAAGGGCTGTAACTACACTTATGCTCCCATTTGCCAGGTTTCCTCCCACTGTCCAATATGCATCATCCTATTGGACCAGTGTGAAACATACAGACAACATGAGCAGCATCTAAGCACACTGAGGAAACCCTATCAATGGATCACTACTCCCTGGTAGGCAGAGAGCATCAAAATGTACCTAACAGCCCCCCTGTTAGGCAGGGAAACCCCAAAACTATACTCTATGTAGCAGCTACCTAAGAGGGTGTTACAGTAGTAAGATGCGCTCACATTTTAGTAGTAAAAAATGCGCATTCAGCATGTGCGGCTTCTAGGTGTCTCACACCGATCTTTAGTAGTGCTACCAATCCCGTGTGTATTCTACAGTTCGAGTACTCTGGGAAGTGCCATCGCAAGTTTTGTAAGATGCTTGCATTTATATGCAATTTCGAGCATGTTTGCGTCATCAGGAAATAGCTATTTAAAAGGGTTACCTCCCCCAAGATGGCCTTGAAGGTCATCAGATGTTGCAGTGTCCAATCAGGTAGCTACTCCCTCTGAGACACTGATGGAGTCCATTGGGGGACAATTTCTCATAAACTCTGGCACTGTGCCACCTACTGAATTTAGAAAAAACTTGCACCTACATGCTTTAGCACATACACTGCTTTTTTTATACCCATTTTCTTTTGTTGACTTTTGTTCTACCTGCTAGGCCTGTGTTAAGCAACACAGCCCAGCAGATGTGGTGTGATTGAATGGACTCTGGGACATGAGACTCAATAAAGTAATGCACAAAGAATAGGAATGTATTTATTTCAGGTACTTATATAGCGCCGTTAATTTACGCAGCGCTTTAAATATATATTGTACTTTCACATCAGTTCCTGTCCTCAAGGATCTTACAATCTAAGGTCCCTAACTCACATTCATACATATACCAAGGACAATTTAGACAGGAGCCAATGAACCTACCAGCATGTCTTTGGAGTGTGGGAGGAAACCAGAGTATCCAAAGGACACCCATGCATGCAAAGGGAGAACATGCAAACTCCAGGTAGGTAGTGTCTTGGTTGGTTTTTGAACCTGTGACCCTAGTGTTGCTGGGGGGTGCTAACCACTTAGCCACTGTTTTGCCCCAGGAATAAGTAACCTCAGACCGTCTAATTCCTCCTTTCTTCCCTGAACTGTACTCACTGGACCTTGACATTGTCTTGCATCTGCTGGTGAGTTATCCAGGTCTCTAAGCCACAAGCACCTTTTATATGTTGCTTATGCTGCAATTGTTAGAATACAGGGACAACAAATGGATAATCATGACAATACTTGAGCATCCAACAGTCATACGCAGTCATATGGAGGACATTGGGGGTTGTGATGTTGTGCTGTGGCCCCCTGGGAGCTCACTATGGATAGGTCAGGTATGAGGAGATAGGTGGACAGGCAGGTCAAGTAAGAAGGGCTGGGTAGACAGGTATGGTATGAGAAGGTAGATAGATGAGTCAGGTCTATGAGGAAGTAGGTGTACTGGTCAGGTATGAGGGGGGTAGGTAGAGGGTTTAGACCTCAAGATTCATCCACAGCCATCTTATTCAGGCACCCTGTTCCGCGCTTTGGCCCTCACCCTCCGTCCTCCTCCTTTCCTCCGCTCCCCAGACCCCTACATCAATTTATGTTTGCAAACATTGAGGCTGGAACTAAGTGGGGGACTAATATTGGTGACACATTTCAGCCAGGGGTAGCCTCCTCAATTCAAGAGCTGTCCCCTGCAACTAGCCACTTGAAACAGGAGAAATGCAGGTCAGATAGAAGTCAGCTACAGAAGAAATGAACCGTCCAGTGAATTCTGAATGATCCCAGAAACGTCTCAAATTGATGTCATTAACACAAGCTACAAGCATGTCATCACAAGCCCTTAGGGATCTCATAGAGCAGCTAGAAGAGTCATTTCCTCCTCCAGAAGCATCAGCAAGGAGCTCTCCTCCTCCCAAATAGAGTGGGCCAGGACAGCATTCATCTGATCTATACTGGGATTCCAAGCCTGAGGCTCCCCCTAGTGTACAGATGAGGGAACAACCTCTCTCTAGTCATATAAAGGTACAGAATACATACGTTATAAGTGTAGCCATGTGTCAGGGGTGGCTGGTACTTGTGGTTCACCTTCTGGCTGCCCTCAGTTCCTCCATACCTCGCACATCCGGAGTGAACAGGCCGGCTCTTGTTTTTGTTTATTTGATTTAGGCGATTAACTCTGATGGTGACTGTGGGATGCCCCAAAGAATTGCTTTACAGGACCACCTATATACACGACTGTATATACAGCTCTACTTCCTCCAGCACTTCACTTGCAGACCGTTACTCCTCTCACTTCTCTCCAGCACTTTGCTTGCAGACTGTTACTCCTGACTTGAAGGGAAATTTATCAGGCTCACATAACTCCTTTCTCTTCACCACAGCTAGCACTCAGTCAGCAGGACCTCCGGGCCACCCATTACAGGCCAGGGTCAAGGACCCCTCAAGTGTAGCTTAGTACGTTGGTGCTAGCTGTGCCTTTGATGGACTACAACTTCCAGCCCATCCCTCTTTCAGGCCACACCGCCCTGCTTTCCTCTCAGTGACATTCCTTCCCCTGACTGGCTCCTGAGACTTCCACAGACTGTCCACTATTCCTCTCCCGGCCTGCTCCAGCCTTTCTTCCAGCTCCCAGGGTCTGTCACTCACTAACTCCAGTGGATACTTTAACCACTTCAATACTGGGCACTTAAACCCCCTTCCTTCCCGGACCAATTTTCAGCTTTCAGCGCTGTTGCAGTTTGAATGACAATTGCGCGGTCATGCGACAATGTACCCATATAAAATTTTTATCATTTTTTTCACACAAATAGAGCTTTCTTTTGGTGGTATTTAATCACCCCTGGGTTTTTTATTTTTTGCGCTATAAATTAAAAAAAGACAAAAAATTTTCAAAAACAATGCATTTTTCTGCGTTTCTGTTATAAAATTTTGCAAATAAGTAATTTCTCTTGATAAATTTTGACCAAAAATGATACTGCTATATTTCTTTGGTAAAAATAACCCAAATTGGAGTTTATTTGGTGTTGGCGGACAGACAGATGTGACGGGGACTGTGACAGATATTTTGGGGACATACAGATGTTTTGTGTATGGTGACAGATGTGACGGGGACAGACAGATGTTTGGGGACTGTGACAGATGTTTTGGGGACATACAGATGTTTTGGGGACTGTGACAGATGTTGTGTATGGTGACAGATGTGATGGGGGACATACAGATGTTTTGGGGGCTGTTTTATGGGGACACTGATGTGTATGTGGACAGGGGTATCAGTGTGCTTGGTGCACTGTGTGGGGGGCGATCTGTGACAGCTTTCTGCATGAAATCCTCACCATGCAGAAAGCTGTCACAGAGCTGCAGC
>BLSH010024418.1:32312-48690 GCA_018402905.1 Glandirana rugosa
GGTGGTAGCGACGACAGTAGGAGTAGATCGATTGTAGCCTTCGATCTGTCGAGGCCAACCCGTCGCGTTCCGGGTAGTCAAATTTTGACTGTAGCTTCACAGCAGTGACATAGCTCTCTTTCATATCCTACCTACACAGGGAGGGAAGAACATCGGAGGCAGTACAGCTGAGGATGGATGGCAGGAGGCACATCAGTCTAGAGCCGACATTGGAGGCGGGACAGTTCCGGATGGAGGGTGGGAGCTGCACAACTTTTCCTGGTACCCAGATTGTGATTGGTTGCTAGCAACCAATGACCTGCTGGTTAACTTGAAAAATTAACTTGGCAGCTCCTGCTCTCCACCTGGAGCTGTCCTGCCTCCGATGTCAGTTTTAAACTGATGGGCCTTGCGCTGCCCAACCGGAGCTGTCTAGCTTCCGATGTTAGCTAGATGAGGATGACAGCAGCGATGGTGGCTGAGCAGAAGAGTCGGCTCCTAAATGGATTCGGACCGCGGTCCGCCATTTACTGATGTCTAGTCTAGGGGCAGAGGATTAAGGAGAAAATACTTACCTTATTACTTGTTTCAGCAGGGTTCCTCCAGCACTGCGACTGTTCCCCCGCAGCTGCTATGTAAGCTACAGTACAAGGTTAACGTCCTTGAGGCTTCATCCATAGACCATTCACGCCTGTGTGACTCAATGCTTTTTTTTACTGAGTGTATGGTGTGTTTTTTGGGCAACAGCATAGGACAGCCCATTCTCTTGACAGACAGCCCAAAATCTGTGTAAAATACATGCTTTCCCCTCTTTTTGAAAGCCTTGGGGATCACATATAACGACAGCACTCACATTGCCTCAAACTCTCAATCATAAGACCACAAGTGCCAGTGGATTCCCATGCACATCTTAGCATGGTGCTAAAATTCCTAACAATTTGCAGTATACAAAACTAATACAATGCAAGAGGCATACTAAAGCAGGCTTCTAACCATGGCACTGCAGCACACTAAGAATTGTAGCCAGTGAATGGTGGCCATGTAAGTACAACATATCTACCTGATCATCAGTATCCCTAAGACATGCCTTTTGCTGTTACCACTAGAGGAGTGTACTAGATAGACCTTTGTTTTACCATATGTAGGGATATGAAATAACCATTCTCCAATCAACAAGGAAAACAAGGAAAATCAACGTGGCTGTAAACCCGACTTTTTTTTAACGGAAGCTTCTACCTTGCACAGGAGAGGATATCATGTCATCTGTGCCCAGTCTTGTCACGAAGAGCTAATCTAGCTCTGAGTAACCCCCTTATCTTTTTTCAGTAAGAGAAAGACAGACTAAGGGAGAAAAAGGAGTAGTTTCGTCCTGTGCTGTGTGAGTGGCAAGTCATTTCCTTATTTCCTGCACAGAGCCTACAGAGCTTCACACTCCCCCCTCCCATCTCCTCCAGCTCTCAGTATAGAGGTGGGTGGGAAGTCTTGTGACATCACAACTCCACCCAACGAGCTTCAGCAAAGAGCCACCCACTGATTCCAGTGTTTTGCAAGGCTGCTACTGCTGAAAGTGGTGACATTTGCAAGGTAGGGATACATGCAGGAGGCTTGCGTGTACATATACATTAAAGATGAAGTAAACCCAGATGGGGTTTATTTTCCTCTACATGCCCCTGTAATGTAGAAGCATAGTGGGCTACTATGGATCGCATAGTCGCCCATTATGTTCCACTTACCTGCAAACGAAGCCTGCAATGTCCAGCACTGTCCCCTGTGCTGGCAGCATCCATTTTCTGCCCCTCTTCCTTCTGGGGCCGCGACTTTGGCTCTGTGACTGGCCACGGGAGCCACCAGTTACGGCACGTTCGCAGTGGAGGCACGGCACAGAGGCCATTTCTTCACTGCGCATGTGCCGACATGACATCGGCACAGCAAATACACTGCATATCTCCTGAACCTTACAGGTTTAGGAGATATGCAGGGCACCTACAGGTAAGCCTTATTATAGGCTTACCTGTAGGTTAAAGAGGTTGTTACAAGTTGACAACCACTTTAATACCATGCTATTCGTTTATGCTGAGTGAGTGGTGTGTTTACATCCACTTTAACCGGTTCAGCCCCAGCGCCGTAAATAGGCGACGGTCGGGGTTGAGCGGCTCTCCCGGGACATAGCCTGCACCTGCAGGCTATATCCCGGTATCATTTTTTAGAGCAAGCGGTCGGCTATCCAGGGGTAAGGACCGATCCGGCTCGGGAGCCGCTCGGTCGTTACCCCAGGAGGCGGGAGGGGACCCCCCCCTCCCGCCGCCTTCCGCCGCTCTTCTCCGGCCTCCCGTCCCACCGGGAGACCGGAGCGACGATCCGGCGCGTCTGCCAGCTGGAAGGAGACCTGATCAAAGCCGTAATCGGCTCCGATCGGGTCTCCTTCGGCAAATTCCGGAAGCGACGTCACAACGTCACTTCCGGTTTACTCGGCGGCTAACGGCGCCAAATTTAAAAAAAGGACAGTATTCAGAATCGCCGTTTTTGGTGATCTGAATACTGTGAAGTGCAAAGGAGGGATGGGGGGTCTTTTAGACCCCCCGGCCCTCCAAAAAGAGTACCTGTCACCATCTATTACTATCACAAGGGATGTTTACATTCCTTGTGATAGCAATAAAAGTGATCAGATTTTTTTTTTTTTTTAAAGGAACAGTAGTAAAAATAAATAAATAAATTAAATAAAAAAAAAAAGATTTAAATCGCCACCGTCCCCGCGAGCTCGCGCAGCAAAGAAAACGCATACGTAAGTCGCGCCCGCATATGAAAACGGTGTTCAAACTACACATGTGAGGTATCGCCGCGATCGCCAGAGTGTGAGCAATAATTCTAGCAAAAGACCTCCTCTGTAACACTAACCTGGTAACCGTTAAAAATTTTTAAAGCGTCGTCTATGGAACTTTTTAAATACCGGACTTTGTCGCCATTCCGCGAGTGCGTGCAATTTTCAAACGTGTCATGTATGGTATCTATTTACTCAGCGTAACATCCTCTTTCACAATATGGAAAAAAATTGATTGGGCTAACTTTACTGTTGTCTTATTTTTTAACTCAAAGTAAAATTGTTCCAAAAAAATCGCGCTTGAAAGACCGCTGCGCAAATACCGTGTGACAAAAAGTATTGAAACAATCGCCATTTTATTCTCTAGGGTGTTTGAAAAAAATATATATATAATGTTTTGGGGTTCTAAGTAATTCTCTAGCAAAAAAAATGTTTTTAGCTTGTGACCACGAAATGTAAAAAAGTGGCCCGGTTGGTAAGTGGTTAAGGAAATAGCTATTTACAGAGGGAGTTTTACTGCATAAACAGACATGAGTCTTCCAAGAATCAGGAAACTAAGTGGCTTTTGTACAATGTTTTATCCTTATGCAGGATCCACATTTGCAGTCACCTACATGGCAGTAAGTTCTAAAATGTAGTCATTAGGTAGCTAAACACAGAATAATCCACTACAGGGAAAAAGCACCTGTATTGGTAAATCAGATGTACCAAGCTTAAAACAAACTTAAACTGCTGTATGTACAAACTGTACTTACTCTACAACTAGACTTAAGCTTGGTAAGTGAGTCAAATCCAGTGCATAACATTGATGTAGTAAGATGGCTCTCCCAATATCTGGGCTGGCTGCAAATTTCAAAAGGCATGATGGGTATTGGAGTTTGAAACCTTGCCTGGGATGTAGCAGAATCCAGTCCACCTGCAAGCGTACATAGATTAATACAAATGCATAATAAACATAACACCTTCTGATTAGTTATATTATCGCAAAAGACTAAAGATCTATTCTTCTAATAATAAAAATGCATACAATATATTTCCCCTTAGAAACCAATAAATGACCACAATTTTACATGAATTAAAATGTGATATTTAAGACATAACAATATGGATGTTTGTTTAGATAGCATAACAGCCTTTATATATTTGTGCTCTTACATTATACAGTAGGGTCAGTCACTCTTATTTCTGTTTTAGGTAGACTGAATCACGCACCTGACTTCTGGTATCTTTCTAGGACTCCAGCAGCAATCTGTCTGCATCAGAGTTCCCATGGCTATTAAAAGGGAGTTTTTCTTTATTAATATTAGGGGTAATTAGCTAAGCTGAGGATCATTATTTGCCATAACCACTGTTATTTTTAGTAATGAGAGATGAAAATAAAAGCTGCATGGTTGAAAATAACCATGAACACAATTTAACATATGCATTTTTAGGTTAGTGGGCCTTGTGTTAATTCACTTTTACATTACAAAGAGGAGGGGAGGAATGGGACACCAAATAGGATGCGGTCGATAGAGTTGCCCAGAGACATAAGGCACCAATGGACAAAAGTGTCATGGTAAATATCCCCAACAGGGACACATACAATATAAAAAATAAAGCAGAATCTAGGATGTGCAGCGAGATCTATATCAACACCACTGTTTTATGCAAAAAAAATGTTGTGCCTTCCTGCGTACCGCATTGCATTTTAGGGCAGCCAGCTCGTTCAATGGGCTGTCCTATGCATGTCAAATACGCAAAAAAGGTACAGAAACAATTTTTAAAACTTACACCCCATCAAACCGCATGGTACTGCGTTTCCATGCATATTGGTGGACGCATACGCATGGAAATGCATGCACTTTTGCAAAAGGCAGCATATTTCTATGTGGGAAAACTTGCAATTTTACATATGTTCCTGCACCTCAACTGGCATGAACGAGCCCTATAAAAACTCAAGATAAAATAACATTATATCAAAATAGTCTTTGTGAAACATGAATTCCAAAATATCCAATTCCAAACAATCACAGCTAAAGGTGCATGGACCTGTTTTGGTATAATACGTTTAATATATAACAGATCCAGGTGCTGGAATGTTCTGTGTCTCTCACTGTGTCAGGACAAGGTCCTCTAGCACCCAGACTGCACCCCCCCACCCAAAGATATACTAAGCATATGTGTCAACAAACATCCCCCCCCCCCCAACAAAAAAATCAAGCACTAATCTGCATGCTAACCCACTAAGCAAATATTTTGTTTGCATGCCATAATTCTTCCCAAACAAAAATCCCCCCTTCTCCCACTGCATTAAACCCAGCCCCCCCCCCCCTACTGATATCCCCCCACCCAGCACACATCTTTGGTTCTCCACCTTTCCTTTCAGCTCATATCCCCTTCTCTCCCTCCCCAAATCTCCTCTCCTAGCACAAATCCATTACTCCTCAAATTTCCCCCTCCTAGTTAAAAATCCTTCACCCCAAATTTCCCTACAAGCACAAATCACCTAGCACTAATCCTCTTCTCCTTCCCCCCTCCTAGCACACTCGCATCCGCAACACAAATGTTTCTTATTCTGCCTCCCCCCATGTCAAGTGCAATTCTCCTCTCCCTCCTAGGCTTCTCCTCATCTACGACACATCATTGTTAAGGAGGAGCCTCAGACAAGTTGACAGTTTTGACAGGCAGCTGGTAGCAGCATGGAGACATGCCGCACCTGCAGAGGTATGGGATCATGGCTCTGGGACACCACTCACTGTCAGATTGGGACTTTACAGAGTTTGCCTATCTGCCCCCTACCCACATTGCTTACTGGGATTAGATGGAGTGGGTAAGCAAACTCTTTACAGTCCCAATCTGACAGTCACAAAGCAGGAGCAGAGAGTGGCAGGAGGAGGAGCTGGAGGGGAAATAGAGCACAGCCTGCACCTCCTCTTGGCTCTCTTCTGCTCTCCAAATTTGGCTTGTCCTTTTCCACACTGTCAGGAGTAGTGATGCTGCTGTCACTACTCTTGTCAGCTTGTAGTGGCAGAATCTCTTCACGTGGCACCCCCATCCACCAACATGATACCAATGTCTGGGGCAACCGCCCCTCCTGCCCCTCTTCCTTGTCCTGGCCCTGCTCTCACCCACCAACTGTAGTCTGACGGGTGAGAGACACAGCTCACAGCCCATGTCTCATGCCAGTGCAGGTCACATTGATATGTGAGTGTTCTGGTATTCTTTTTAGAGTTTTAATAAATGTGTTTTTATATTATAACACCAAGTGGAACATTTTTACACTGCAAGAGGTTTGGAAAAGGTTAATTGACAACCAAGCACTTTTTTACCTGAATCTGCAGTAAGGTCTGGTGAGTATGTTTGGAGCACAGGTCTTGGGCACATTCTCTTAGTTACATTGACATATGGTGTGAAGAAACCGAACATGAAGAACGCGGGAACTTAAATGTTTTGGACTTTATTTTGATTCACAAGAACTTTATTTCCAATGCTATTTTACCTTGAGTTTTGAATAGTTTATTTTTTTTTTGTTTATTTATTATTTTTTATTTCAGGTGCTTATATAACGCTGTCAATTTATGCAGTGCTTTACATATACATTGTACATTCACATCAATCTCTACCCTCAAGGAGCTTACAATCTAAGGTCCCTAACTCACATTCATACATATACTAGGGCCAATTTACACAGGATCCAATACACCTACCAGCATGTCTTTGCAGTGTGGGAGGAAACCGGAGTACCCAGAGGAAACCCACGCAGACACAGGGAGAACATGCAAACTCCAGGCAGGCAGTGTCGTGGTTGGGATTCGAACCAGCGACCCTTTTGCTGCCAGGCGAAAGTGCTACCCACTACACCACTGTGTCGCCCACTGTGTTTATACATACAATTGCTTTTGATACATAAGTTATAACATGTTGCACAGTTTGAACATTTTTTATTTTGTTTGTGGGGGTTTATAGGCACTTTTAAATCAAGTATTGTCTCTTCTTTATATAATTTCACATTTCAAGTTCTATACTTCAAAGATATTACAGCTTGACAGCTGTTTTGTAGTTACCCTGTAAATGGGGAGGAATTATATATAAACCCTTGCCTTGTAAAAGAACCCATTCAATTTAAAACAGAAATGAAAAGCAAAACATTTGTGTGTGTCTAAATATAAAACATTATAAATACCCCCCCCTTTTTTTTTTAAAGTTAGTTTAGTTCGTTTAAAAGTTCACATTCCCTCTGTTCTCAGCTGCATAAGAGCCAGGGGAGGAGAAGCAGCAGCACACTAATCTTCCCAGTGAATGGCTGTGCAGAAGACGAGCGTCAGGGCAAGCCTGATCATTGGAGGAGAGCAGGCTGAGGTTCATACAAGTACATTGTACAGCAGGCACATATCAGGAATATAAAATGTTGGATTTACATATCCTTTAAAGGATAAGTTCACCTTGAAAAATATAAATGCACATTTTTTTGCAGGTAAAAAAATGTGCATTTACTATTTTTTTTCTAGGAGCCTGGAAAGCATTGCACTGACGATCAACAGATCGCTGGTGCCATGCAGGTCTCCTGCAAACTGTTAGTGTAAGCTGTCTGCCCATACATCGTACGAGCAGGCAGTTTCACACTGACAGGAAGAATCAGTGAACTACTAGAGCGCTCCATAGCACTGTAGTAGTTGCTTGAGAACTACAAGCCGACAGCCACAAAGGATGTTGGGACTTGTAGTTCATTCGATGAATGAATGACATGGCTGTGTGGGTGGAGCCCCGCACGACTGCGGTCTTTTTAAAAAGTGACAGCTGATACAGGGAACTTCGCCCCGAACTGCTGTCACAGGAAGGCTGCAGGAATGGGAATATGCTACATGTTCCACCCTAAAAATGGGTGGAGCATTTAATATGTTCACAAAGGTAAACTTATTCTTTAAAATCCATCAAAACATCATAGAAACATAGAAAAGTGACGGCAGAAAAAGACTGAGTAGTCCATCGAGTCTGCCCCTTTTTATTTATTTATTTATTTATTTTCCACAGTAACCTTGACTATAGATTTATGTTTATCCCAAGCATGTTTGAAGCCATTTACTGTTGACTGTCTCACAACCTCTGTTGGTAGTTTATTCCAATCATCAACCACCCTTTCAGTAAAATAATACTTTCTAAGATTAGTTTTGAACTTCCCTCCAGTTAGTTTGAGGTCATGTCCCCGTGTTCTTGATTTTGGTTTCATATTGAAAAGACTGCCCCATCCTTAAACTAAACTGCGAGCATTTATTTCTAAATTGTAAATCACCGAAATCTTCTGATCTTCAGCAAGTTTATATGGGCATCTACCAGTGGCAGCCGCTCCATTAGGAGCCCAGAGGCGCCACCCTCCTAATCCATTTGCCTGGTCCCTAATCTCCATGCAGGACGCCTGACGCATGGATTTCAATGGGGTTTTTTTTTGAAGCGCATGATTAGAGACTGAGGCTCTAATTGGCTTCAAAAAAGGGTGTGCTCGGGGCACAGAGCACTGCACCTTGAGCCCACCCAGTTGTGTAACATTACTGAATTACATTACGCTAATGTCTTCCTGCTTCTCCTCCTGGCCAATCAGGAAGCTGGTCCTGAGACCCGATTGACCAGGGAGTCTTAGGACTCCTGGCCAATTGGGCCTCAGGACCCACTTCCTGTTTGGCCCAGAGGAGAAGCAGGAAGACATTAGCGAATATCAATTCGCTAATGTCCTGTAACGGAAGGGAAGAGACGGAGCAGACGATCGGGAGCCGGTGCGGAGAGCAGGGGAGCAGTGTGAGTACCTACCAAGGCTGGCCTGTGCTCCGGGGGGAGTAGTGGTGGCAGTATGTGCGAGTGAGGGAGGCAGGTTTGTTTGCCGCACCCCCCCCCCCAAATATTGAACACCAGCCACCACTGGTGTCTACATTCTCTTTGTGTGCAGAACAGCCCCACAAAATCTCATTTCCTGTTTGTGTAATTGGCTTGCTACTTTTTTTTCCAGAATTCACAGAATTTCAGACATCCCCAGCACTGACCTTAGGATTGCCACACTGAAGCAATAAGAATGAGGATGTATACAAAACACGATAAGGAGGTAATATATATTTTTATTTTAGTGAAGTAGCTAGCCTCGAGTATTACACAGAGATTAAACAAATCCTCCTATATAAGTTGTACCAGGTTATGTACAGCAGTCTTTACCCTATATACAGTCAAAGTGCAGAATTTACACAGAATCTCTCAACTCTAAAAAGCAGGGGGTGGAGAGCTAAAGTTCCATCAGTGAGGAGAGCTATGAGAGCTGATTGGAGGTAAGAGACACACCCCCTTCACACAGCGCACAGGAACCGAGCTGAGGCTGCCAATCACTGCTCCCTGTAACCATTTTTACTCTTGGTGTAAGGAAAACTTATCAGAAGTGATTCATGCTCAGCAGAGGAATCAGGCAGCAGACAGAAATGAAACTTAGTGCTCTGAGACAAGTACATACTATAGAGGGATATGCTTTGTTCATATTTCATGTCTGAAGTTTACAACCACTTTCTGATCGTGTGCAATTATAGCAGGCAGACACTCTCCACATCTGTTTGATGAAGAATCCACAATGTTTCAGGTGTAGGCAACCCGGGGCCCTCCAGCTGTTGCAGAATTACAAGTCCCATCATGCATCTGGGAGTAATTGTAACTGCCAGCCTTGCAATGCCTCATGGGAAATGTAGTTCCACAACAGCTGGAGGGCTACTGGTTGCCTACCCCTGGATGGTCTGGAGAGGATTTCTTTTTTTCTCTAGTGGAATTTTCCTTTCCTGCCAACAGACATCTTAAGAAACTGTAGCACACAGAGGATAGCTATATTTGAATAAAACAGCCATACCTGTAGCAGCCCACCCTGCCCAGTAGCAGAGCTCTCCTGGTGATGGGAATTCTTCTGAATCAGGAAGACAAACTGGTTGCATGTTAGTCACCTCCTTTGATAGATGCAGTAAAGCTATATCAAAGGAATGGTCATTGCTCTGTGGATAGTTGTAGTTCTCATGTCTGATAAGAGCATCAATTCCAACACACATCTCTGCTAAGTCAAGTCCAAAGCAAACCTTCAATGATTCGAGCTTCTGGTCTCTGCATTAAAATGATATAGAAAATTGAATACTGAACATGCATGTCTGCAATCAAGTTTTGTTAATGTTGTTTCCAGTCAAAATGAAAAATGATTTGAATCCCACCATGCCTCACAGGTATTTGTGTTTTTAGTGCCCGTTCACATAGGGGCGACTTGCGATCCAACTTGAGTTGCCTCAAGTCGCCCCAAGTCGCTTGATATCTGAAATCCTATTGAAATGAATGGGAGCCGTCTTAATATACACGACTGAAGTCGCTCCGACTTCAAGGCGACTTCTGAAAAGGTTCCTGTACTACTTCTAGGCGACTTCTATCCGACTCATGCCCATAGGATTCAATAGAAGTCGCTTCCAAGCCGGATCCCCCATCTACATGGAAGCGACTTTACAGTTGAAAGAATAGAATTTATTTTTAGGCAGCCCCCTCCCTCCCTTCTCTGATTGGTCAAGGCAAAGTCGCCTGGCAAAAGTCGTGTTGTAAAGTTGCCTGAGGTCGCGCTGGAAGTCACGCTGAAGTCGCACTGAAGTCGCCTGGCGAAGTCGCACCGAAGTCGGGTCGCCCCTGTGTGAATGCAGGCTCAGAGAATCACAACCGACCTGTTCAGACAATGGTGTCCTTAGTTCCCTTCCGTATAATAACACAACTGTTTGGAGGGGCTTCTATTTTACTTTTAGAATGGAACAGTAGCTTGAAAAAAAACTTTACCTGAAAGACTTAATTACAACATACACTAATACATGTGTAAGGGCAAAAGCAAAGGAGAGTTTGGATGGTAATACCTTACCTGTCATTTTAGGCTACAGGAGGCTTAAACTGACCTGTTAAGGTCAAAACAGCTAATATCAACACCTATAGAAAGAAGAGGGGATATACTTACCTTTCTAGTGGCCCATGACTTGGCATGGCACTCTGATCCTGCTCCCCAGCCCTCAAAAGTATTTAATGCTTCTATGTGTGTGAATTTCTGCTACCCTCACAATATGAGGAGGGACTAATCATTGTCAGTCAGCGGTGGAGAGCGAGATGCATCATGCTTGCATTTCAAGACATAGGCCACCAGAAATACTTTCTTTTTCTTGCTACAGGTATGCTGTCTGCTATGACCCCAACTCCACCTTTCTAGGCCCCATACACACAGACGTTTTTTACCACTGCGTTTTTGACCGTTTGTGAGCTGAAAGCACAATCCACAGCCAGCACGTTCTGAAGCTGCAGCGTCAGAGCGTTGTTAACGCTGAGCCAGCAAAACGCTCACTAACTCTCACTAACGGCATTAACGCCGTAGCAACATTAACCGGCGTTTTTAGCGCCGATGTTTTCAGGTTAAAAAATAGCAGAGGAATGTTTTTTAAACGAAACGCAACGTAGCGCTGACGCTCACTAACGCGCAATAACGCTGATTCAAAACGCAGACGGAATCGCATTTTGACGCAGATTTTTTGCTGACGTCGGTCCCGACGTTACAGCTTATTTTTTAAATACGCCCGTGTGTATGGGGCCTCAATTTTTTTTTTTTTTTAGGCTTAGAAGGTATAAAAAAAAAGCAGCGCTTGCTGGAATGCTCATCCTCAAACCTGAGCAGTCTTCCTAGACAGCACGGACTTCAGAAGTCATTATGTGAGTGCCCTACTGTCCAGGAGTAAGAGAGGTCCCTTGCTGCTGCTAAGTAAGAAAATGATGTACCCATAATGTCAGTGGTCCCATGTATAATAAAATTTGTGTACTTACCATAAAATCCTTTTTTTGAAATTTGTTGTGGGGCACAGGAATTTGGAGACTGATGTGTTATACTGCTGTCAGGGGAGGATTGGACACTGGCAAACAAAACATGGCCAGCACAGCATATTCCTGCCCACAACCATCATACTTCAATTTTGTAGCATAGTAGTTTAGCATGATCAAAAACACAGAGGGCTGAGAAAAGTGTCACTCAAGGTATTCCAAAAAATATATTTTATAGAGTACAAATCTTATTTTCCTTCCTTCCATTGAGGGACACAAGAATTCAGATGCTTTATGGTTGTCTAAATGCTGTCCAGTTGAAATCACTGATTCTGAAATGCCTCTGTCCCTTTGAGCCTGGGCTTTACCAGTCATGCTGTTAAAAAGAGCCCACAGGGCACCACATCTGCCTGGGCCAGTTTAGAGCTGTGAGGATCACTGGATGTCCTCCCATTTAGATCCTGGAAAGCAGACTGGGAATCTGTTTCAGGAAAGGAAAGGCATAGACCAGAGTGTACTAATCCCATGGAGCCACCAGAGTATCCACTGTTTAAACTGTAGACCTGCACCTGGAGACAAATCTGTCAAGTTTGTTGTTGAACCTGGAGGCCAGAAGATCCACATCTGGCACCACCCACTGTTATACAGGTCCTGGAATCTCACCAGGTGTAGGCACCAATCTGCCATGTCCAGTCGCTGCCAGCTTAGAAAGTCTGCCCATCAATTGTCCACACTTGGGATTTTAACAGCGGACAGGGATGGAATGTGAAGTTCTGCCCAGGGCAGGATCTGCTGTACCTCTTTTGCCATGACTTCTGGTTATGGTTTATGTGCACTACCATAGTGCTGTCCACCTGGACTCATATCAGATGATGCTCTGCCCAGGATATCTAGTGCTGTAGGGACAGCCAGATTGCCTGAAGCTCCAAAATCTGACAGAGTGGAAACCACTGTAAGGATCTTCCAGGAGACCTGAAGAAAGGAGCTATCTGACTCTAGAGTCAGAATGATGAGCCATCAAGCCAGGGTCAACCTGGTCTTCAGTGCCAGATAAATCAGTCAGTCCAAGAATTGGACTTCCTTGTCCAAAGAAGACAGAATGTTGTGTTGTGGGGATCTGGCATGAAACTGGGCAAATAGGACTGCCTCAAAGGAAGCTAACATGAGCTGCAGGACTCTCTTGTAGAAGTGAATAGTCAGTTTACTCCTGAACTGAAAAGTCCAAGTCTGGGATTTGAGGGTTTGAAGTTTCTCTTGGAGAATAAAAACTTTTGCTTGAATTCTGCCTACGATTAGACCCAGATACTCCAAGCGATGAGTTAGTTCCAATGCTAATTTATGAAGGTTCAGGACACAGCTCAACCTCTGCAACGTATAGATGGTCAGGAAAACACTGTCTGCCAGAACCAGTTCCGTCAGTAGGAAGTCATCTAGGTACCAAATGGCAGGGCCACAAACTGGAAGTGCAGAGGATCCACAGAAACGTGTAAGAATTGCTGATGTGCTGTAAAAATGGGGGCAAGAAGGTGTGCATCCTTGATTTCCATAGAGGCTAGAGAGTCTCCCTAATGGAGGGGGGGGGGGGGGGCTATGACAGACATAATGGATTCCATACAAAATTTCTGGGCCCCAATGAAGACATTAAGAACCTTGGGATCCAAGATGTGGTGAATGTACATGTAAACAGGTTGGAGCAGTTCACTTGAAACAGTTCCACCACAACTGAGGCAATGATGTCCTGCTCCAGAAGCCTCACTCACCTCGGCTGTATAAAGATTGGTCAATCTTTGCGGTGACACAGGTAGGTTTGAAGTGATGAGCCAGGGACCCCTGTAAACCTCCATCCACAGCCAGGCATCTGAGATGCTGCTTGGCCTAGTGTCCACAAAAGCTAACAGACATTACCCTACTTTGGAAAGCGAGAGCATCCCTCTATCTGAAGAAGATTTGTTTGAGGGTTTAGGGGTATATGAAAATCCAGGTCTTGCAGGCAGACTGGGTGGCAGGTTTGGCTCTTAAAGCTGAGGCTGCAGAGTAATGAAAAAGACTCTTCTTGGCCTCCATTGAGGGGTGAGTCTTTCAAGACCGAGCTTCTTTTGCTGGGGAGGGTGTGTATTTTTGCCACTGGTGATAGCCTTAATGAAAGCATCCAGGCCAACTCTGGGAAGGCATTATGCCTCAAAGGACATGCAAAGCAAGCATTTTTTGTATGCAGGAACCTGCTGCCCAACACTTTAGCGAGAGTCTTCCCCAAGTTCGCTGACAGGAGACTAATACAGTAGGTGAGTAGGGAGACTTTCAAAAACCCTTTCACCCTGTAGCCCAATCTATGGTCATGTCCATATGCACTAGAATCAAGGGAGTGACTGCCATAATGATCAGATCTCTTCTGGCCATAGCCCAGTGAGATAGAGTTTGACAGACTAAGGTCACAGCCAAGACAGATTGCTGTGCAAGGTCAGGCAATGAGAACGGATTTCTAGAGAGTGTCTGTTTATTGATGAGGTCCTTAAACACAGGTGCATTCTCCTCTGGGATGGTCAATGCTTTGTTAAGATAGGTTACTGCCAAGTCTACAGAGAGGGCAGTCTACTTTTTAACAAAAGCCTCATCAATGGAAACATGGCTGGTAGATGCTTTTTTGGAGGGACAAAGAGCTTGTCAGAATTCTTCCAGTTGTCATAAAAGACTGCAAATATCAGGTACACCAGAAAGGTGTTGGCAGTATTTGGAGCCCCAAAATAGTATAGACTGAGGACAGTACTGGTAGAGGGGGTGGTGGTGCATACTGCCTCAAATATTGTCTGTTTTAGTTTAGGATGAATGGCAGACTCCTCTGCTATAGGTTTGTCTGTTAAGGACTTAAAGGACTCAGCGTAAGATAGAGTCTCGGCAGCTGAAGACTCAGAGGCTGCCAAGGCCTCAAGCAGATTGGATAACGTTTTGGCCATAAAATCCTCCATTACTACAGTGAAAAGCTCCCAGAGAAAAGCAGAGGAAGCTGCCATGCCCAATGTAGCTTAGGAAGACTCAGAGAATTGCATGGACTCTAGCAAAGGGAAGGGTCAAGAAAAGATTAGAGTTAGACGTTGAAAATGAAAATTTATGACATTTGTAGATAGGAAGTTTGTTTTGTGTTGGAAAGCATAAAATTATTTTGATTGAACATGTATTCAGAAAAAAAAATAGGAAACCCTAAAACTGCCCTCATTTTTGAAGGAATGTTAAAAAAATCCCATGAGTTCTCCCACAGCAACCAATCAAGTTGAAACCCTCTGTTATATACAGTATACAATGTACTGTAATTGAATAAAGGGTATAAATAGAGCAGGGAAAAGGTGCCAATTAAATCATTGGGGACTTTACAGACAACATTTTGGGGACCAATATTGTGACACACGCCATGATTTATTGGTTATATGAGATTTGGTAACATCTGCAGGTGTAACTGAGAGCACTGACTGAGCTTGGCTGTGGAGGAACAGAATCCAGATTAAATTTATAAGCCAAAAGCTAATAGCCAAAACATAGCAATTATTCACACGAGCATATGGCATAATCATTTCACTGATGAAGCTGTAATCTAGATGATAGTGTACCGGTACACTTACAAATCCATACAATGAGCAGGGAACAGAACCCATTGTGAGTTTATTAATGATCCTCCACATCTATGCTTGAATGGCTCAAATGGTTGGGTTTGACTCTGAAACCAAAAGAGTAAACATGTATGAACTTGCATATAATAATGTTGTACTTTCTAACTCGGGTAACCACCTCACTGATAAATTGGTCCTTCCAGTAATATAAACTCTGGTAAAAGCCTCCTGCTGCTTAATGTTTTCCTATGATACTGTAGCCTCCCCGGAAACACAATTCCTCACTGGTAACATGGTCCCTTAGCATAGGCGTGCGCGCGGGGTGTGCCAGGTGTGCCTGGACAAACCCTAATCACCCTGTTCTGCACAGATTTCCCCTGCTGCTTGAATGCAGAGAAAGGGACTGGAGGATCTATGTCCTCGGTCCTCTTCTCTGTCCCAAAAGTGAGACATCAGGGGTCTGTTTAGATCCTGATATTTCACCAAAGCCCCCAATGGGGCTGCTATAAATTGTAAAAAAAAAAAAAAAATATATATATATATATTGTAAAAAAAATTGTAAAAATTAAAAAAAAATTGTAAAAAAAAAAGTAATAAAGAAAATGAAAAATAAACTACTAACACTGCTCTTTTAACATTCTCCATTGCCCTACTGCTAAATATATATATATATATATATATATATATATATATATATAGAGAGAGACATATACATACCTACACACACACCCATACGCATGCGTGCTTAAACTTTGGGGTGCACACCCTAATGCAATAGGCTGCGCACACCTATGTCCCTTAGGTAATATAGCCATTCTTGTAACTTGGTACCTCTGATCGGATAGCCTCACTGGTAACTTGGTCACTCAGGTAACATATCCTCAATGGCAATGTGGTCCCTGTGGTAACTTATTTACACTGGTAATATGGTCCCTCTAGCAACATAGCCTCACTGCTAATGTGGTCCCTTAGATAACATAGCCTCCTTAATAATGTGGTCCCTCTGGTATCAAAGCCTCACTGGTAAAGGGATCCCTGATATAGCTTCATTGGTAATGGGGTCTTATTGGTAACCTAGCCTCACTGGTAGTTTGGCCCGTTTGGTAACATTCTCCTGTTGAAATCCTATTCTCTAGTAATGTTACATGTGTTACTGTGTTGC
>BLSH010024418.1:48700-59748 GCA_018402905.1 Glandirana rugosa
CATTGTGTACATTGTAATGATCTCTTATCCTAAAGTTGTCCTCTTACAATGGTTTGCCCGGTTTGATGGTCACTCCGATCCAATGGTTATTCTGGGGTGGGGTGCACACCCTAATGCAATAGGCTGCGCACACCTATGTCCCTTAGGTAATATAGCCATTCTTGTAACTTGGTACCTCTGATCGGATAGCCTCACTGGTAACTTGGTCACTCAGGTAACATATCCTCAATGGCAATGTGGTCCCTGTGGTAACTTATTTACACTGGTAATATGGTCCCTCTAGCAACATAGCCTCACTGCTAATGTGGTCCCTTAGATAACATAGCCTCCTTAATAATGTGGTCCCTCTGGTATCAAAGCCTCACTGGTAAAGGGATCCCTGATATAGCTTCATTGGTAATGGGGTCTTATTGGTAACCTAGCCTCACTGGTAGTTTGGCCCGTTTGGTAACATTCTCCTGTTGAAATCCTATTCTCTAGTAATGTTACATGTGTTACTGTGTTGCGTTACCATTCATTTGGGATGACACCCCAATGCACCTCCATGTGCTGCATCAGAAAAAAATGGTGCTTGTCTATTTTTTGTGTTCTGGTGTGTTGGCAACCAATTCAAATATATGGGCCACCTTAACACAACATACATTAATGTACAATATAACATATGTTAACTGTTAACACAGCACACTTGAATGTGAAGGGGAATTTTCTTGTTGAAAACAGAAAACGCATGTTAAGTAATACAACTTTGTACAGTATATCTTCACTTGGTAACACACTGTACATGATCAGCTTGTCCTTATTTAAACATGTTAAGTGCATGAGAACAGCAGAATGATTCACCACTAATAAGAACGAATCATAAAACGTGTTGTTGCACTGCATAGCAGCATTAAACCCAAAAGCAAACTTTTATTGTATTGCAGCTTACCAGTTCTTAGATGTGAGGGCTGCATTCATTTTGTTTTTTAGGCTTTCTTCTATCTTCATTTGGTGATCCAACCAGTAGGTCTGTTGTTTTTCAAAATAACAAGCTCTCCAGCATAATGTATCCGTCACAGAGATTAGACAAACCATTTAACACTAGCAGGGGTGTTTACAATGTTCAGTTTTTTTATTTAGTTACCAAAAACCTTTATTCCAAAAGGGAAAACAAATCTGTTTGTTGTAACTGATTATAAAGTGGTAGCTGGAGTTTTGCTTTAATTTATTATTGTATCTAAATCTGCTAATACTTCTAACAATCCCCTCCCCCAAAATGACAAAGTTGCTGTCCAAATGTGCCCCCTGTGCTCCTTCATCCAGAGATGAAGCACTCTAATACAAGAGGTGTGTTACTGGCTAGATCACCAGTTGAAAACAGAGGGGAGAAAATCCTAAGAAAAGAAAACAGATGCAGCTGCCACATCTAGCGATTGATAAGCTGAAATATATTACATTTTTGGTTTTGGGTTTAATTCTGCTTTTTTTTTTTAAAAATGCCTTTTATAAAAAAAAAAAACAAAAAAATCTATTACTCCCTGCAGTAATACCACATCACCAGAAGATGGAGACAATGCTTACCTGAACAGATACTTGCCACATAGAAGAAAAGTGTTGTAAAGATTTTATAGCTGCAGATGGTTTGGATTGTGCATCACAGTTGCTTAACCATTCTGTAAACAGCAATTTACAGTATTAGTTCATATCAAGAAATATATATATATGCATCTTTTTTTGTTGAGTTATAGTGATGTGTTACAAGCTATTGTTGTATTCCCATAAGTGGAATATCTATTTCACCTTGAACTCATTGAAAATTGATTGAGTAGAAATAGAACTTTTCTGGGTATTGCATGCACCTATCACACAATAGTAGGCTATATTTACACAGCTAACAACTGGATAAGTACCCCTATTTTTAACACGCCAGTTATTTTTAGATGAGTTCATGCATTAAAACTGAAATCAACGCAGCACATATGAACAATTAAATAGAGATAGTAAAATAAAATATGTTCTGCAACATTTAATCATAAGTATGGCCCTAGTACGTTATATGTGTATGTATGTGTATATATATATATATATATATATATATATATATATATATGTGCATGGGAGGTAGGGATCTTAGATTGTAAGCTCATTGAGGGCAGGGACTGATGTGAATGTGCAATATTTAAAGTGCAGCGTAAATTGACAGCACTATATAACACCAGTAGTAGGTCTGTGAAGGTTCTCATTTATCCAATAGGTTAAGGAAGCCAGTATGATTTGAAAAAAACAGTCAGATGGCTGAAAATTAACATCCTTCTCTCTGGATAAAGCTTAGTAAATTGAGCCCTCGTGTATTCTAAAACACTAATATACAGTAACTAATGCAGCAGCATTCAGTTGCAGCAACTTGTAAAGCCTCGTACACACGGGACGACGATCGTACGTACGATCGTCACAAATCGTATGTTAGCTGTTGTATCTAGCATACTGACTGCACTACACGATCGTACGACCAAAGAAAGAACGTTCAGGTGCATGTAATTAGCATCAGGCCATTCCTGACTTCTGAGCATGCGTGTTTTGCACAATACAACTTGTTGTACCAACTTCTCTGTACACGCGATACAATGGTCATATGAGAGCTTGTTGGTACGACCAAGTTTTCTAGTTTGCTCATACAACTCCCGTTGTATGACCGTCGTATGTTGGCTGTTCTAATCGCGTGTACGAACGATCGATTTTGCATACAACGGTCCTTCGTACGACCTGTTGTATATAATCGTGGGCAATTCCCATAATCATCTGTAAGATCCTGCATCAGGTGCTGATTTTGCCACTAAAAATGAATGCCAAGGACCATCTAGACAGAAAGTGCTGTTATGCTAGCCTGACTTCAGTTTTGGGGGGGATTTTCTACATTTGATCCTAAGAGAAAATAGCCCCAAAAACATTCAACCATAAGACTTAACCACTAAAGGACCGAAAGGATTTCCCAGGTTAGGACCAGAGCACTTTTTGCGATTCGGCACTGCGTCGCTTTAACTGGCAATTGCGCGGTCGTGCAACGTTGTACCCAAACAAAATTGATTAGAACTTTCTTTTTGTGGTATTTGATCCCCTCTGCGTCATTTCTGATCACCGCTATTAACAAAAAAAGAGCGACAATTTTGATAAAAAAACAATGTTTTTTACTTTTTGCTATAATACATATCCAAAAAAAAAAATATATATAAAAAAAACGAATTTATTCATCAGTTTTGGCTGATATATATTCTTCCTCATATTTGTGGTAAAAAAAAAATCACAATCGGCGTTTATTGATTGGTTTGCGCAAAAATTGCCGCGTTTACAAACCAAGAGAATTAATTTATGGCGTTTTTACTTTTTTTTTTTTACTAGTAATGGCGGTGATCTGCGATTTTTATCGGGACTGTGATATTGCATTTTTTACACTTTTTTGGGACCAATGACATTTATACAGCAATCAGAAATGTAAATATCCACTGATTACTGTATAAATGTCATTGACAGTGAAGGGGTTAACCTGCAGGGGGAGATCTAGGGGTTACCTGTGTTCCCTAGGCGTGTTCTAACTGTGAGGGGGCTGGGCTGATCTAACTAATCCCAGTGACAGGGATCAGTAGATCTCTTACGTGCCGCCTGACAGCGGGGAACCACCACGTTTACAACGGCGGTTCCCCGTTTTTCTTCTGTGCCAGGCAATTGTGGCTCAGCACCGGACATCGAGTCTGCCCGAGCCGCGGCCACACTGCTGGAGAGTGTGGCAGGCACAGGCCGCAATTTATAAACGGCGATTCAAGCTGCGGCGCCAATCTGCAGCAGTAAATGTGCGTAAGCCGGTCTGGAACCGGTTAAAGAGCATTCACAGAAGATGTCACTATGCACTTCTTATTATACTCCATTATGTTACTCACACTACAGCCTGCATTTTGTAGCCCATTAATAAGCTGCGGGCTGCGGTGTGGACATTGCATTAACCCACAGAGTCTTCTCTGTTCAACAAAGCACAGAGGGTTCCATAATTGGAGTCTATCCATAGTGGAGCCCATCATATGACTTTGGCATGTCACGTGGGGTCTCCTCCCATTCATTTTTATTGCGATCCACCAGCTCTAAAATCTTGAAGCTGCAAGCTTTCTTTTAAGATGACAAACCAAGAATTCTGGGTTTGCTAGAATTCCTGCCAGGATGATAACGAGGACTATAATCACACTATGTGCATGCTGAAGGTATTTCCCACTTTTCGTTGAAAGTATTAAAGCTCTTCAACACTCAATACTGTATCGCATACCTTGTGTACTGCATAACCAACTGAAATAAATGACTCTTATTAAAAAAAGCTGCATATCAAACCTACACCTGGCTATTTACTCACCCACTTTAACATTGTCCCATGGTTTGGGCTGCCTTGGGGGAGAGTAAGGGATATCTGTCAGATTAGTTGTCCAGTACCCAGAGAAGCCTTTTTGTTGTCGCTCATTATTGCTGACAAATTTAATAACGGCAGTATTTCCTGTTGTGATCAGTGTTGGTGGAATTGCAGAACCACAAAACTGACCTGAAAATGAAAAACAAATCATATTATGAAGCGTTTTGAATATAGTTCTAGACTGGTTTTATAAAAAAAAAAGTCCAGTTAACAATTTGTGAGATAGAACTCCATGGATACATGTAAGTACTTTTTTGAAAAACATTCAGTGCTCAATTTTTTTTTTTTCTGCCAAGAAATTTTTGTAGTTGTGTTCAATCAGTCCTGTGATTCACACCCCTCTGCCACACTGCACTGCCAGGAAGTTCAGCTACTATTTCCACGTCCAGCTTAATAGCATCCTGGGTCATTCACATGCTGATTGGACAGTGATAATGATGCTAATTCACTGCTCAGTAAGCAGACTGGAAACCGGGGTGTCATCCTCCATCTGGGCAGTGTGGAAAAGGGGGGGGGGGTTGTCAATCACAAGACTAGCTTAACAGAATGATATATTTTTTGCATTTTTGTCTGGGGCTTAGTTTTATAAATAAAACATTACCTTTACACTCCAGGCTTAAGAAGTATACCTTACATATTTAGAAAGTTATTGAACTGAAGATTTCAAGTCTTCATCCTATTTATGTGTAGCAACCTCTAGTGTGCTACTAGAATAGTGCAGGCAAATTTTTTGGTTCATGGTAAAATGAGTCTTAAATCTGGGTCAAGAGTTTATTGCAGGTCAGGCTGGATGACTCATACAGGGAGGTCTCTGGTGCCTCCCCATGATCCTGGAAGTTTGAAACTTCTAGAAGTTAGTGGGCGGAGGTCAGGAGGGTTGATCTGCATACTTAGGGGAACTTGGCCAATCCACAGGCAGCGGGCCTGGCAGGGTGGCTGAGTCAGCCCTTAAATATGAATGAGTCATGCCAGCAAGGGAGTTGGGTGGAAAATGGAGTGCTAAGGAGACTGATGGTGGAGCTAAAGGGACTGGACTGGGGGGCAGGGGTCTGCCTTGGGCTGGAGCTTGGACTGACTTGGGAGGATCCTGACAGCAGTGTGGCTTAAAAGGAATCTTACCTAAGAAGCAGCGGGAGGAAGGAGGACAGTGTGAGTACATCAGCACACTCAGAGACTGCCACATGCAGCAAGCCTTTTTGGAAGACAACATTGTGCTTAAATCCTTCCTTTCCCTTTCCCTGGGAGATCTTTGGTAGCAGCCAGGTGGGATGGGGAGGAAGCAGCCAAGTGGGCTGGTAGTTCCTGCAGTCAGTAGAGCTGGGATCAGTGTCTACAAAGGAGTTGGAGATACTCCGGTATACAACCTACAACATTCTGTGCCCATTCCCAAGGGACTGAGAGTTCCTAGTCCTTAAGGGGCTTTTTCATTTTTTACTTCAGAGACTGTCCGGAATGGAGGGCAGTTCAAGATCCTTGTACATATCAAGGAAGTTGTCCCTTGTTTTTGTTCTGTGATTCAAGTTGGGCATCCCATATATCCCTTCACCCCATCCAAGTTGTTACCCCTAATAAAACATAAAAACTAAGCCAAGGGGCTGACTTCTTGTGTTTGGATACAAGTGGAGAATGGGTATTGCCTGGCGGTGCAGGAGTAAGAGAGCCAGTTTCCAGCAGCTCCAGCGGGGGTAGTGCTACATCTGAAATAGTATTTTGGCATCCACAGTATAAATTCAGGATTAACTGTAAGACCACTTACCCAACCTTTTTGCTCCAAGTTTGTCTCCATCAAATACTTCTACATAATCCTGGCAGATTCCTAGGAGATTTGCTCCCTGCAGTGTAAAGTCTTTGAAGACAATATGGATTTTTTTGCCAGTCTGAACATTAATTTTCCATGTGCAGGCTTGGCTTGCAGGGTAAGTGGCATTAGGCCAGTTTGATGACATAAACTCCCCTTTGTCGGAGCTGAAGTGACCTCCACAAGAAGTAATGCCTGGTGGGAAATAAACACAACACTGAGTTGTTCATCATCCATTTGTAAAAGACTTTAAAGCAGATATGTCGAACCCAAGCTTAAAGACATGATAAGCCTCCTATGTTATCCCGTGTGGCCATGCACACATAAGCTTTACAGGCGTATTAGAAGAGGAATGTTTAGAGGCTTTCAGGAAAGGAGCATTTGGGCAGAAAAAGGGCTGAATGTGCCTAAACACTTATAAAAGCCTAAACGTTAAGCGCTTGAATATTTCTTACCAATGGCCAGAATTAATTAACATTCTGGCCAATTGAATGAATGGACGTTAAATGCAATTAAACACATCTAAACTTGCCTAAATGCATATTTAAGCTGGCTTTTCTTTCCCTGGAGCAAAGGTATCTAGGGGAGAAAAAACATGTCCTGTGTCCCTAGGCCCCCATTCACAACATGACTGGCATATGCACATTTTTGTGCAATTTTTTCAATTTAATAGGTTGCCCTACATGTGACACATGTGGCAAAGTAGTTCATGCACCTTTTTTTAAACAGTCAAGCTTTGTGTGGTTTTCCGCGTAAAAAATTTACATATATTTGCCATGGTTGGGGAGCCGCGTTTGTGAATGCAGCCTAATTAACAACTTTGATGCAAATATTGTAAGGCTCGGTTCATACTACAGCGACTTGGGATCCGAATTGTGTCGCCCCCAAGTCGCTTGACATAAGGAATCCCATTGAAGTGAATGGGAGCGGTCTTAATGTACACTACTGAAGTCGCTCCGACTTCAAAGTACTACTTCAAGGTGATTTCTATCCATCTTGTGCCCATAGAATTCAATGGAAGTCGCCTCCAAGCCGGATCCCCATCTATTTTGAAGCAATTTTACAGGAAAAAGAAAAGAATTTACCCAGTTACTCCCCCCAAATTACCCAGACAACCCCCTCCCTCTCTTCTCTGATTGGACACAGGCAAAGTTGCCTGGCATGGAGGTCGCTTTAAAGTGGTTGTCAACCTGTGACAACCACTTTAACCTACAGGTAAGCCTAGAATAAGGCTTACATGTAGGTGCCCTGCATATCTCCAAAACCTGCACGGTTCAGGACATATACAGTGTTTTGCATATGCCGACGTCATTTCGATACATGCGCAGTGAAGAAACGGCCTCCGTGGCATCTCTCCACTGACCCTGTGCCGTGACTGGTGGCTCCCGCGCGCATGAGCAGGAGTGACGTCACGCAACTCCGGCCAGTCACAGAGCCGGAGTCGCGGCCCCGGAAGGAAGAGGGGCAGAAGATGGACGCGGCCCGGAGCGGGGACATCGCTGGACGCCGCAGGCTTCGTTTCCAGGTAAGTGGCACATAATGGGCTACTATGGGATGCATAGTAGCCCACTATGCTTCTACATTACAGGGTTATATTGAGGAAGTAAACCCAATCTGGGTTTGCTTCCTCTTTAAGTCATGTTGTAAGTCACCCAAAGTCACGCTGAAGTTGCGTTCAAATCGCCTAGCAAAGTCGCGCCTGAAGTCGGATCGCCCCCGTGTGAACCAGCCCTAAACTGTGCAGTAAAAAAACAAACAAAAAAAAAACATTAATTTTATGTGCTTAAACTCTAAGCATGACTGCCTATAAAACAAGGTTAATTTTGACAGAAAATTTGATTTAGTTTTAGTCATAGTCTTTTGACTAAAATGCCATTTTAGTTTTAGTCGTATTTAACCACTTGCCGACCGCCAACCGCAGGTTGACGGCGACAAGGTGGTTCGATATCGCAAACCGCCATCATATGACGGCGGCTGCGAGATCGTGCACTGTGAGCGCGCACGCGCCGCTGGAGGCGCGCTCACACGCTCACTGTGTCTGGGGGGGCCAGGGAGCAGGTGCGGCGGACTCAATCTCCGCCGGCTACCCGCAATGCCCCCCCCGGAGTGAAAGAACGGAGGTCCGTGTATGTAAACACGGATCTCCGTTCTGTTAGAGGGGGAAGGGCTGTGATCACAGCCTTCCTCTATATGGAAGCTGTGATCACTCCCCTTCCCCTGCTAGGGCAGTCCACACACACAGTTAGAACACGCCCAGGGAACACAGTTAACCCTTAGAGCGCCCCCTGCAGATTAACCCCTTCACTGCCAATGGCATTTACACAATAATCAGTGCATTTTTATAGCACTGATCGCTGTATAAATGCCAAGGGTCCCAAAAAAGTGTCAAAATGGTCCGACATGTCCGCCCCAATATCGCAGTACCACTAAAAATCACAGATCGCCGCCATTACTAGTAAAAAAAAAAATAAATACCCCAAAAATGAATTCTCATCATCTGTAAACGCGGCAACTTTTGCACAAACCAATCAATAAACGCCGTTTGCGATTTTTTTTTTTATCACAAATATGAGGAAGAATATAAAATCGGCCAAAAAGTAAGAAATTTGGGTTTTTTTGCAAAATTTTCGCTCTTCTTTTGTTTATAGCGGCGATCAGAAATGACGCAGCGGTGATCAAATACCACCAAAAGGAAGCTCTATTTGTGGGAAAAAAGGACGCAAATTTCGTTTGGGTACAAGGTCACACGACCGCGCAATTGTCAGTTAAAGTGATGCAGCGCTGAATCGCAAAAAGTGCTCTGGTCCTAAAGCGTGAAATCCTTCCGGGGCTGAAGTAGTTAAGTCATTTGAGTTGTTTTAGCATTAGTCGTATATTAGTCGCCTACACTCTGCAGTACATTTTAGTTGACTAAAATATCCTACATTTTAGTCAATTAACCACTTCAGCCCCGCAAGGATTTACCCACTTCCTGACCAGACCATTTTTTGCGATACGGCACAGCATCATCATAACTGACAATTGCACAGTCGTATGACACTCTACCCAAACAAAATTGATGTACTTTTTTCACATAAATAGAGCTTTCTTTTGGTGGTATTTGATCACCTCTGCAGTTTTTATTTTTTGCGCTATAAACAAAAAAAGAACGACTATTTTGAAAAAAAACAAAAAAAATAATTTTTTTTTTACTTTTTGCTCTAATAAATATCCAAAAAAAAATTGTAAAAAAACAAAATTTCTTCCTCAGTTTAGGCCAATATGTATTTTTCTACATATTTTTGGTTAAAAAAAATCGCAATAAGCTTAGATTGATTGGTTTGTGCAAAAGTTATAGCGTCTACAAACTATGGGAATAGATTTATGGCATTTTTATTTATTTTTTAACTAGTAATCGCGGCGATCTGTGATTTTTATCGGGACTGCGACATTGTGGCGGACAGATCAGATACTTTTGACACTTTTTTGGGACCGGTGACATTTTATACAGTGTTTAGAGCTAAAAATAGCCAATGATTACAGTATAAATATCAATGGCATGGAAGGGGCTAACACTAGGGGCGATCAAAGGGTAAAAGTGTTCCCTCTGTTGTGTTTCTAACTGTATGGGGGTTGGGCTGACTGGAGGAGGAGAGAGATCGTTGTTCCCGATCACCGGGAACAGACAACCTCTCTCTATTCCCCTGTCAGAACTGGGATTTGCTTTGTTTACGCTCGCAGATCCCCGTTCTGCCTGTCTTGGTAGTGATCGCGGGTGGCCGGCGGATATCGATCGAATCCGCCCCACCCGCTGATTGGCTCCCCCGCTAGCCAGTGAAACCCATGTGCCCACACCACTTGTTCCCGCGAGCAATGTGCCATGATGGCGAATCGCGTGAACGAGCCGACCTGCCGCAGTAAAACAACGGCGGCTGGTCGGCAAGTGGTTAAAATCTCCAGTACATTTTAATTGACTAAAATCATTTCAGTCTCCTAAAATCTAATGGGTTTACTTAAATTGTAATGCATTATTTAAGCATTTCTCTAGAATTTCCAAACTCATTATATATTCCTGGAGTAAAACAAATCTAATAACATGTTATTATTTATGGAATTATGGTTTGAACAAACTACACAGACACAGATTTAGCAGTTATAGAACGTCTTTATAAGTAAAACGTCCCTCTCTCACATTTTCGTTCTGTTGTAATTTGTTGATAAAAATTGGAATTGATTGTCGTCACAGTTTTCATCAATTGACGGAGCAATTTTCGTTTAGTTTTCGTCACTGGCCGCTGATGAAAATTATGAAGAAAATATAAGAAATGATCACTGCTACAAAATATAGATTTTTCTGTACTTACTCGGAATAGTTATGGGATCCACAAATTCCCAGGTTGCATTAAATCCAGTATCTACTACTCTGCTGTTGGAAATAAATGTCACCGATAATGTGTTGCTGTAACTAACAAGATCTCTTGGTGTAAATGCTCCACAGTGTGCACCTATTAAATCAGAAGAATTTGTTACATGTTAGAAATAAAAACTATCCTAGTAATCACAAATCACACAGAAAGTAAAAATTAGATGTTGCCTTGCTTAAGGGTCTACAAGTCTACCCCTACATGGCTCCCAACTGTCCCTGATTTTGAGGGACTGTCCCTGATTTGGAGCAATGTCCTTCTGTCCCTCTTTCCTCCTAATTTGTCCCTCGTTTTGGTCTGATCTATATAGTTGTATATAAAATGTACTTTTTATCTATCAAAAAGTGTTTCCCAGTGCTAAACCTTCCATCTGATTTCTAAATTGTTGTATTTGTAAATTCCAAAAGCCAATATAAAGAAA
>BLSH010024418.1:74321-107998 GCA_018402905.1 Glandirana rugosa
TGACAGTTTGGTTTAGAGCACAACCAATGGGAGTGTTACATTTCCGGCACGTGCCGGAAATGTGACTGGTTTTTAACCTGTTAAATGCATGGGTTTACTACCACTTTAATGGCATCCCAGTCTTAGTCCGTAAGGTTCAATATTGAGTTGGCCCACCCTTTGCAGCTATAACAGCTTTAACTCTTCTGGGAAGGCTGTCCACAAGGTTTAGGGGTGTGTCTATGGGAATGTTTGACCATTCTTCCAGAAGCACATTTGTGAGTTCTGGCACTGATGTGGAAGTGAAGGCCTGGCTCGCAGTCTACGCTCTAATTCACCTAGGGTTGAGGTGCAGGCCAGTCAAGTTCCTCCACCCCAAACTTGCTCATCCATGTCTTTATAGACCTTTCTTTGTGCACTGGTGCGCAGTCATGTTGGAACATAAAGGAGCCATCCCCAAACTGTTCCCACAAAGTTGGGAGCATGAAATTGTCCAAAATGTCTTGGTATGCTGACGCCTTAAGAGTTCCCTTCACTGGAAATTAGGGGCCAAGCCCAACCCCTGAACAGCAACCCAACAACATTATCCCCCCTCCACCAAATTATTTGGACCAGTGCACAAAGGTTGAGTTCTGACCTCAACATGATAAAACACCTTTGGTAAGAATTATAGCGGAGACTGCGAGCCAGGCCTTCTTGTCCAGCATCAATACCTGACCTCACAAATGCGCTTCTGTAAGAACGGTCAAACATTCCCATAGACACACTCCTAAACCTTGTGGACAGCCTTCCCAGAAAACGTGAAGTTGCAATTATAGCTGCAAAAGGTGGGCCAACTCAATATTGAACCGTACAGTCTAAGACTGGGATGCCATTAAAGTTCATGTGCGTTTAAAGGCAGGCGTGCCAATACTTTTGGTATTATAGAGTAGGTGTGTCCTATATTCAAGGTTTATTTGAAAAAAATAAAAATTCTATAAATAGTAAAAAACATAAACTTTCCCTCTTTATTTTGCTAGCTCAAACATCTGGGAGGTTTGTAGAGAACATCAATGACATGAATCATAAATAACAAAATTCATTGGGCTTGGTTTACTAAATAAGTAGAGAATCTTCAAGGTTGAAGCTGTGCTAACAATAAATTCCCAATAATGGACAAAAGAAATTAAACATACAAGATTTTTTCTTGCACTTGAAAGGCATATTAACATAAAAAGTCAAATAGTTAAGTGAATATTCAATTTGTTATGTGAAGAGCCTCTACTCCGTTAGTATCTCAAGCCTGGTATCTTTTTCTACTGCATGTGAGAATGAGCTAGATGAATCTCCTCCAGCTAGTTGGGATTCACCACCATTCCTGGATCCTACCTCTAAAATGACAAGCTACTGGTGCTATGTGCCACTAATCCTTCTTTGTAGAATAAGCTAAGTACAATGGTGTTAAGGCATGATAAATTTAAATGGGGCCCAGTGAATCACATGACCAACATGATAAGTTAGAACTTACAGTATACATCATATATATCCTTTTTGATGATGTCATCTATCCAGTCAAGATGAGCAGATGCACGGGTGAACACACTAGGTTTTTTATCCATAATACACCCTATAGGGCCAAAACTGGTAATTCCATGAACTTCCCAGATTGAGCTGTTGGTAGTTGAAGGGCAGACAAGTGGTCCACCTGAATCCCCCTGGTGCATTAAAAAAGAATCATACATATCAAAACATTACTTGAAGAAAATAAAGACACCAGAATAAAGACAGAGATTAGTAAGGTCTTGTTTACACGTGTGTTGTCTATTTAACCACTTGACCTCTGGAAGTTTTACCCCCCTTCATGATCTTTTGCTATATGGCATTGTGTTATTTTAACTGACAATTGCACAATCATGCAACGCTGTACATAAATGAAAGTTATGTCATTTATTTCCCACAAGTAGAGCTTTCTTTTGGTGGTATTTGACCACCACTGGCATTTTTATTTTTTGCGCTATAAACAATAAAAAACAATATTTTTTACTTTCTGCTGTAAAACATATCCAATAAAAAAAATTCAATTTTCTTCATAAATTTAGGCCAACAAGCATATATTGATTGATTTGCGCAAAAGTTATAGTGTCTGAAAACTATGGTGTATGTATATATTGGAATTTTTTTTAATATAATATTAATGACAGCGATCAGCAGCTTATAGTGGGAGTGTGATATTGGGGCACTAATACAGTGATCAGTGCTAAAAATATGCACTGTTACTGTAAGAATGACACTGACTAGGAAGGGGTTAAACATCTAGGGCAATCGAAGGGTTAAATGCGTGCCTAACCAGTGTTTTTGTGTATAGTGTGCTGCTTTTACTAAGGGATGTACTGGATTTTATTCAAAATCCAGCACATGCCCCCTGACAGGATGGAGCTCTGCATTGTTTACATATGCAGAGCTCCGTCCAGTGTGTCTCCTGACCAATCTGCAATATTGAACCCTATGGACTAAGACTGGGATGCCATTAAAGTTCATGTGCGTGTAAAGGCAGGCATCCAATACTTTTGGTAACATAGTGTATCTGTAGTTGTTACTTATCTGTCTCTAAAGCTCTAAGTGTGGTTTCTCTCTGGTGATTTGTTTTTCTGTTATCAGCAGAGTCACTTCTAAGAAGTTCCCCGACACATGAGATAACAGTAACTGAAAATTTGTGTCGGGGAGGGAGCTTAGAGATAGAAATGCAGGGAGCTTGTCTATTCAGCATACAGCTCTGCATGTTCCTTTAATGGGCTCGGGCCTGTTCGCAAGTGCACGTGCCCAAGCCTCCGGGAAGTGAACCCTGCACTTCGCTAATCACAGGCAGGGAGACATTCCCCGATTGCTGCAGCTGCACATCGGGGGAATGTCTCACTGCCTGTGATTAGCGCAGTGCAGGGTTCACTTCCTGGCAGCTCGGGCACGTGCACTTGCGAACACGCCCGAGCCCATCCTTATTGCCAATGTGGTGGGGGTGAGTCCCTTTTCCTCCAATTAGCTCTCACACGGTGCAAATACAGTCTCTCCACCAACCCCTAGGTACGGCTGAATAATGAAGAAAGATTTTTAACACGATCGACACTTTTCAAAGGGTGTAGAGAGGGAAAGACAGTGCTGCGTAAACTGTTGGTGCTATATAAATCCTGTATAATAATAATAATAATAATACAAGTAAAACCTATGTAGGAGGATTTGTTTAATCTCTGTGTATTATCTGAGGCTGTTCACTTCACTGGGTATATGTGAGGGTTTCCCCCAAAAAATTAATAGTAACTGTTTTTTTGTAAATCTGCAGAAATACATCAAGTATAGCTATGTACCCTGCAGAGTTTTCACTTACAGATTCAGCAAAACATTCAATTTGACAGCTGGATATAGAGCTTTGTGTTTCTACAGATAAGAACAGTGTTGAAGCAGAACACAGCTCTCCTAAGCTTCAAGGACAACTTCCAGCAAAGGTTTTCACACGGTGAAATAAATTGGGGACATTTTATGAATAACACCGCTTCATAGCATTCTTCTTTAAAGATGTTCATTAGATTCAAAGATATAGGCTGCTCAAATGATAGACATATCTTGACTTTGTAAAAGTCAAGCTTGGCTCCTGCTTACTCCTGAATTCTGTGTCTCACTGTCAGTCAATGAAGCCACCCATCACTTCGCAGGACCAAGAAATAAGATTGGGAGGCAGGAGGGGCCTAGTGTTTGCAAAACTATAAGAGTTGTACATAACTTCAGCTACCCATATTTTTGGTCTGCTGATAATTTTGACATGCCCTTTTATTGAAGGTAAGCTCTGCCCATGCATTCCTAAGCTTAGTTGCCCAAATATAGGATGACGTTACCAAACAGTGTTTACTTGGGTTGGATGAGGTAATCATTCATGCAATCCAATCAGAATCAGTCTTTCTGAAAATCAGTTTCACAGCTATTCCTTTTTTATTGCACAGCTTAATAAATAACAAAATAAACACTCAATTCATTTTAAAAACCTATGTTCACCTAGTCTGAATGTTGAGGCATTTTTATGTTCCTAGATTCTTAAAATTGATACACTGAGCAAGGAAATATATATATGAAATCTTGTTTAAATAATGGGTATGCAAAAATGTTAATAAGTTGTACACATTAAATGAAAAAAATGAATAAAAAAAAATATAAAAATGTTAGAAGTGCTTTATATTTTTTTCATAATGAATGTTAAAAGTGTTCCTTAATAATTGTCATCCAGTATTGTTTAGTGTCTTTATTTTAAATCTTAAGCCTTCTGTATTAAAAAAAACAACAAAAAAAAAACCACTCACCTGACATACAGACTTAAGCTCATCGGGGAGAACATAACCAGCACAGATCATAGACTCCTTTATTTGGAACCACCAATACAGAGGAGTTTTGCAAACTTCATAACCAATAACAGGTAGTACCACTTGATTTAATGTCTCAGCGGCTTTGGGAGCCGTTGAATTTCCTGAAACAGATTTAACACATTTGTGATTTTAGAAACCATCTGGACTCATTGTAGATTTGAAAACACACTTTAAACTGTAAGGTATTGTAGTGCCCCCCATAGTGATAGGTGCGTTTTTGTAGTGAGTTTTTGCTAGGAGAGGCAGGCCTGACTGTATGTGCAGGCCTGAGTGTTTTGATCTGGTCTTGGGGAGTGCCTCAGGTAGGACTGGGGCAGTCCAACAGATGGTGTCACTAAACCCTCCTACCTTTTTCTGGAAAGCACTGGAACTTTCTAGAGTGAAGGTGGGACAAGAGGTGTCATCATCTGGAGTGTCATGAGAAGCCCTGACCAATCTCCAATCTGGATTGGCAGGGGGCAAGCCTTCTCAAATACTCAGGGCTGGGTCAGTCTGGGAGGAGTCGTTGGGGGTGGAAGTCTGAGGATGTAGCAGAGGTGCTGTGGAGGCCTTTAAATGGGAGGGAGCCCCTGGTCTGGGGGGGGTGACCTTGAGGCCTGGAGGTTCAGGTGCAGCCAGGAGTGGAGGTGATTCCAGGAGTCGAACAGGAGAGCAGCAGAGGTGCTATTGAGAGACTTTAAAGTGTTCCACTTGAGTCGATGAGTGACAGACCCTGGGATCTGGAAGAGAAGTGCTGGAGCAGGCTGGGAGAGGAATAGTGGACAGTCTGTGAAGCCTTGGGAGCCAGTCAGGGGAAGTAGTGTCACTGTGAGGAAAAGCAGGTTGGTGGGACCTGGAAGAGGGATGGGCTGTGAGTTATAGTCCATCAAAGACCCAGCTAGTACCAACGTACTAAGCTACACATTCAGGGGCCCGTGATCCCTGGCCTGTAATGGGTAGCCCTGAGGTCCTGCTGACACAGTGTAGACCTCACCATGTGCTAGCCCCGGGGAAGAGAAAGGAGTAGAGAAGATTGATAAATTTCCTTTCAAGCTGGAAACCAAGTGATGTGCTGGAGTGAAGTGAAGGAGTGATAGTCTGCAAGTACAGTGTTGGAGAGAGAGCTGTAGCAGAAATGGTCAGTAAGCTAAGTGCTGGAGAGCTGTGAGGAGTACCAGTCTGCAGAAGGATAGTCTGCAGTGCAAGTGTGCATATACAGGACTGTATATGGAAGTCGTGTACAATAATTTCTGGGGCATCCCACAGTCACCCCTTTTCCCCATCGAAATTATTTCCCCTAAATAAAACAGCAAAAAAAAACAAGAGCCGGCCTGGTCACTGTCTACGGATGTGTGAGATATGGTGGGATTGAGGGCAGCTATCAGGTAAACCACAATTAAATGCTACTGCCAAGGAAGCACATGGCTACGATATATTATTTTAAATTGATATTTGCCTTGCAGCATCTTTTGCACAGCAAGGTATGGGAGAGGGACTCAGACAGGGAGATGGAAGAACAGCACTACTGTACATGCTAATCAAGCTCTGCTTTAGGCACAATGCTCACAAGGCATGTGTTTTGCCACTCCTTAATTGTACAAACAACAGTCTGTGGACAGGGAGGTGACATCACTTTATTCATTAAAGTTGAAATCCAACAGATATAAAAGACACAACTGAATGTAGCTCTGTATTTGATAATACATCATTAAATATATTTTAAGGCAAAATGACAGGATGACAGGTCCGTGTCTGCTCAGTTTCCACAGAGCAGACACGGACAGAACCCCCTCTGCTTAATGCGCAGCAGGGAGTAAACAGATTCTGTTGTCTGTTTACACCCAACTGCCCTCTGATCCACCTAAATGGAAGAGGACAGATCCCCTTCCATTTTTTCTTTTTAGCGGACCGGATCAGATTGGAGGTAGGTGGGTTTAAACGGGCATAAGTCTGTTTACACCCGCCGGTCCTTGGGGTGAATGGACCATCCGATCAGGTCAGCCTGAAAAACTGACACATGGACCTAATTGGAACGGTCGTGTAAAAGGAGCCTTACTGATAAGAGGAGACAGCAGAGTGATAGAGAGATGAGCTCATTGGTCTGCTGCTTCTTCTCCAGTTTCAGGCTTTGGGGCAAAACCTGTGTTACTTTTCTGCAGCAGAGAAAAATCAGGTCCCCTGCCCTGTCAAACAGGGATGTACTATAGGGTAGAGCTATGTAAATCTTAGGACTGGAGGACAGAAATACAAATCCTTGGCAGGTAAAACAGGTTCTACATACAGGATTTATTTAATCTGTGTATTTATCTGTTTTCCTGGATTGCAGATTTAACTTTTAACAAACAAATCAGTATCACCACTCTTACTGTGCTGGCTGGCAATAGTGTGTAAATCATCTAATTAAAGTGACAAAAATCAAAATATTCTTTAGCAGACCGGATCATTCATAGGGTGAGGAAAAAAAGTATTTGATCCCCTGCTGATTTTGTACGTTTGCCCACTGACAAAAAAATGATCAGACTATAATTTTAATGGTAGGTTTATTTTAACAGAGAGAGAGAGAATAACAACAAAAAAATACAGAAAAACGCATTTCAAAAAAGTTATAAATTGATTTGCATTTTAATGAGCGAAATAAGTATTTGACCTCATTCGCAAAACATGACTTAGTACTTGGTGGCAAAACATATGTTCGCAATCACAGAGATCAGATGTTTCTTGTAGTTGACCACCAGGTTTGCACACATCTCAGGAGGGATTTTGTCTTACTCCTCTTTGTAGATCCTCTCCAAGTTATAAAGGTTTTGAGGCTGAGGTTTAGTAACTCGAGCCTTCAGCTCCCTCCACATATTTCCTTCGGGATTAAGGTCTGGAGACTGGCTAGGTCAGTGCAGGACCTTAATGTGCTTCTTCTTGAGCCACTCCTTTGTTGCCTTGGCCGTGTGTTTTGGGTCACTGTCATGCTGGAATACCCATTCATGACCCATTTTCAATGCCCTGGCTGAGGAGAGGAGGTTCTCACACAAGATTTGACGGCACATGGCCCTGTCCATCATCTCTTTGATGCAGTGAAGTTGTCCTTTCCCCTTAGCAGAAAAACACCCCCAAAGCATAATGTTTCCATCTCTATTTTTGACAGTGGGGATGGTGTTCTTGGGGGCAGCATTCCTCCTCCTCCAAACACATTGAGTTTAGTTGATGCCAAAGAGCTTGATTTTAATCTCATCTGACCACAACACTTTCACCCAGTTTTCTGAATCATTCAGATGTTCATTAGAAAACTTCAGATGGGCCCGTACATGTGCTTTATTGAGCAGGGGGGACTTTGCATGTGCTGCAGGATTTCAGTCTTTCACAGCGTAGTGAGCTATCAATTGTTTTCTTGGTGACTATGGTCCCAGCTGCCTTGAGATCATTGATAGATTCTCCTGTGTAGTTATGGGTCCATTCCTCACCGTTCTCATGATCACTGAAACTCCAAGAGGTGAGATCTTGCATGGAGCCCCAGACCCAGGGAGATTGACAGTTATTTTGTGTTTCTTCCATTTGCGGATAATCACACCAGCTGTTGTCACCCTCTCACCAAGCTGCTTGACGATGATCTTGTAGCCTATTCCAGCCTTGTGTAGGTCTACAATCTTGTCCATGACATCCTTGGACAGCTCTTTGGTTTGGTCATGGTGGTGAGATTGGATTCTGATTGATTGCTTCTGTGGACGGGTAGGGTAGCCACATCATCCCTTTAATTCAGGACACATATTAATTGCACAGGTTCTGTGGCTGATTAAGGTGGTAATTAAACTCACTTGGTGCCTTATCTGCATTAAATTAGCCTCAGAACAACCTGTGTAATTCATATGTGTCCTGGATTAAAGGGATGATGTTGCAACCCTATGGACAGGTGTCTTTTATACAGGTAACAAGAGATTAGGAGTACTCCCTTTAAGTGAGTGCTCCTAATCTCAGCTCGTTACCTGTATAGAAGACACCCGGGAGCCAGAAAGCTTGCTGATTACATACTGTTTTGGGCAGGGACGTTTTTGAGCTGTAAAAAAAACCCAAGACTAGTGGGTTTTGAGAGATGTTTTTCAGCTGTAAAAACGCTCAAAAATGCTCAAAAACAGGTTCACCAGCATCTATAGATGTTTTTGATCCATTGGGAGAAAAAAAAAAACGCTCAAAAATGCTACTGCTAAAAAAAAAAAAAAAAAAAAAAAACGCTCAAAAACGCTAGTGCAATAAAGCTGAAAAACTCACTACAAAGCTATTGATGTTTTAGAACTTTTGTTAACGTCCTGTGTGCATGAGGCCTAAGAGAGTGCTCCTAATCTCAGCTCATTACCTGTATAGAAGACATCTGGGAGCCAGAAATATTGCTGATTGATAAGGGATCAAATACTTATTTCACTCAGTAAAATGCTAATCAATTTATAACTTTTTTGAAATGCGTTTTTCTGGATATTTTTGTTGTTATTTTGTCTCTCTTTCTGTTATAATAAACCTACCATTAAAACTATAGACTGATCATTTCTTTGTCAGAGGGAAAATGTACAAAATCAGCAGGGGATCAAATACTTTTTTCCTTCACTATGTATATGAATTTCAACGGTGTATTTAGAAATCTGCCTGAAGTCTGGCTTTATCAACACATTTTTATACAAGCTTTTGTGTCAGATGTTATTTTTAATATTACAAGATGAATATGTTACTTGCCTGTTTCATCTCCCCATCCAGTTGCATGGCATCGGTAATTTTCAGCTAAGACCTGATCGTTTGGTGGAAGACAGGCAAAATCGATAACATCATTAGCCACCACCTCACCATCCAGCCTCACCAAGGCAATATCATACTCCAGTGCTGGAATTTCAGGATAGACAAAGCCTTCATGGCGGTAGATTCCAAGAATTTTGAAGCATTGCTGTTTTGGCTCCACCTGTGTTAGGTTATGTTTGCCAAGACACATTTGCCAGCGATATAACTGATCTGCATAACTTAAGATAAAAGTCCAATGTAGTTACATCTACAAAGAGTTTGCCTAACCCTTTCATGCCTAAGCCTTTTTCTGACATTTGTTGCTTACAAGTTAAAACCCGTATTTTTTGCTAGATAAATACTTAGAACCCCCAAACATTATATATATATATATATATATATATATATATATATATATATATATATATATTTTTTTTTTTTTAGCAGAGACCATAGAGAAAAAAATGGTGATCGTTGCAATATTTTATGTCACACTGTATTTGCGCAGCGGTCTTTCAAATGCAATTTTTTTTTGGAAGAAATATACTTTTATGAATTAAAAAAAATAAAAATAAAGTTAGCTAAATTTTTTTCTATAATGAGAAAGATGAAGTTACGCCGAGTAAATAGATACCTAACATGTCATGCTTTAAAATTGCGCACGCTCCTGGAATGGCGACAAAGTATGATATTTTAAAATCTCCATAGGTGACACTTTAAAAATTTCTGCAGGTTACCAGTTTAGAGTTACAGAGGAGGTTTAGTGCTAGAATTATTGCTCTCACTCTAACGATCATGGTGATACCTCACATGTGTGGTTTTAACTTAAATACTCGGGGTCAGCCCAGTCTGGGGGGTTTAGTGTGGAGTTTGGTGGAGCAGAGATGAGATAGTGCAGGGCTTTCGTGGCCCTGGGGAGCCCCCAGTATGGGGGGGTGAACCTGGCCGGGAAGAGCTTGGGTGCAGCCAGATGGAATGAGAGTCTAGTGGCAGGCACAAGGGGAGTGGAAAGGACAGCGGAGAGAGCACTATTGGAAAGATCTCTGGAAAGAACTACAAGTCACAGCGGTGAGTGATGTAGCCCTTTGGGAGCTGGAGGAGAGGCATGCCTCAGCAGTCTGGGGTAAAGGGTTGCCACATCATCCCTTTAATCCAGGACACATATGAATTACACAGGTTCTGTGGCCAATTTAATGCATGTAAGGCATCAAGTGAGTTTAATTACCACCTTAATCAGCCTGAGAACCTGTGTAATTAATATGTATCCTGGATTAAAGGGATGATGTGGCAACCCTACTGGGGTAGGGTTGCCACATCATCCCTTTAGTCTAGGACACCTATTAATTACACAAGTTCTGTGCCCGATTAAGTTGGTGATTAAACTCAATTGGTGCCTCATCTGCATTAAAATAGCCTCAGAACTTGTCTAATTCATATGTGTCCTGGATTAAAGGGACGATGTGGCAACCCTAGTCTGGGATGAGAGTCAGTCTGGGAAGGATGCATAGGCCAGCATGGGACTGTGGAGTCACTGTGGCAGTGGAGAAGACCATTGCAGCCAGGAGGGCTGGCAGGGTCTGGGAGAGGATGAGCTGGGAGCAGTAGTCCATCAGGCCAGCTAGCACTGTAGAACTTTTCCTACACATTGGGGATCAACTTTCCCTGCCTGTAATGGTTGGTCCTGAGGCTGTGCTAATCCACCGCAGGCCTCACATGTGCTAGCTAGGTCAGAAAGGAGAAGATGGAGGCCTGATAAATATCCTTTCAGGTCTCAACTGTAACGCAAGTGATATGCAGGAGAAAGCAAGAGGAGTTTGTGTAGCAAGTGACGTGCTGGAGGAAGGAGTGTATATATACTGAAGATGTATATAGATGGTCTCGTTTGATGAACTAACTCTCTGGGTATCCCACAACACTCCAATCCCTATCCAAGTTTATTTTCCCAATAAAACAACAAAAACAAAGTACCAGCCTGTTTAATGACTCTGGGTGCAGTATGGATGTGATTGAGGGCAGTGCGGTCAGCTGAACCACACCTTCCAGCCACTCCGAAGGGGGACATTGCTACATATAGATATACTCTTTATATACATTTATACAAATATATATATATACTGTATATATATATATATATATATATATATATATATATATATATATATATTTAGATACTAAGGGGGAGATTAACTAAACCTGGAGTGTGCAAAGTCTGGTGAAGCTCTGCATAGCAACCAATCAGTTTCCAGGTTTTATTGTCAAAGTTTAATTCAACAAAGTGAAGTTAGAAGCTGATTGGCTACCATGCACAGCTGCACCATATTCTAAAGTGCTGCGGTTTTAGTAAATCTCCCCCAATAATTATGTATATGTATAACTAGTGGTTCAGTAAAAAAACACATGTCAAATCCATCAGGACACTCAGAGATACAAGCAGCTGAAGTTATATGCAGTTCCTGACTTTAACTATTAAAATAATACACAGCTACACCCCTCTTGCCTCTCAAGTCTTCCTGTTGGTCTCTATTCCATCCTTTGAGCCTTCTGATTTATACGACTGCTTTACATATTAAAGGCCTAGTGGGGATGCTTGAGAGATGGAAGGTGGAAGATCAAACTCCTTCTTTACAGGAAAAGTTGAGATTTGAATATGGCTTCAGCTAGCTATATAGCTTTATCTTTGGATCTACTGTTTGTTTCGAAGTACACTTTCACTCTGACTATGCATTTTATATTATAAGCTCAGCTTGAAATGCTCAGGGTAACTTCGGAGGAGTCTACAAGTAAAAAGTAAACTTTTTCAACACACACTGAGAGCTATTCCATTATTTATAGCTCTCAATTCTTCAGTGGGTCTTAGGGGATTCCATGCCATATATATACACAAAAACAAACAAGTATTCCTGACTGAGCTCCCCAACAATCAATTTATCTTAGCATGGTTGGTTTCGGTAACAAATAATTTCTTTTTTAGTTTGATATAGTTTTTCTTATTTATTTACAAATTTTATATATTTTCCCACATAAGCTAATTTTTAAAACACCCACATTAGCTGAGCAGAAAGGTTAGCCTAGATGCCGTAATCCAGGGGTAGTCAACCTGGGGCCCTCCAGCTGTTACAGAACTACAAGTCCCATCATGCCTCTGGGAGTAATTGTAACTGCCAGCCTTGCAATGCCTCATGGGAAATGTAGTTCCACAACAGCTGGAGGGCTACTGGTTGCCTACCCATGCCGTAATCTAACAATTGTGAATCCACTGCTATATCAAATCCTATAGTCAACTACTATGGAGCAATCAGGGTGAGCAGAACTTGGATTGGGATTTTTCCCATATAAACATCCTTTGCAGTCCCAAGGAAGGCAAATACTATACTATTTGTTGTTTTGGTGATACCTTACACAGAAATGGTCATGATGGGTCACATTTCCTCCCCTGTTCCCCAAGACCAAGTCATAAATCCTGATATGTATTTTATTAGTGTACTTAAACAAGCCCCAAATAACTCAGTGCAGTTTTAAATAATACTCTTCTATGCAGTATCTAATTGACAGCTTCTGTTAAAACTGAAAGACTATGTGATGAGGCATGCATTAAGCTATTTATCTTTATGACACACAAAGCAATTGCTAAGCTTACAGAAAGGAGTAATATTAGAAACATAATCTAGTATGAAAGATGTTTATGTCAAATGAAGGACAGCCTTACTTAATAAAACAGTGGGCTGCTGTGAGGACCCAGTTCTTGTGGATAAGAGTGCCACCACACGTGTGGAAGAAAATGGTTTCATTACGAGAACTTGGCCAAACCTGAAAATATGACATTGAGAAAATTGTGACAGTAAAAATGAGTAACAGACGATAGCATGCTAACTATGGTTTATATGCTACATGCAGTAGTTATCACCTGGATTTATTTTTAAAGCCTAAGGTTAGTTTTTTTTTTAATCAGCACGAGGGGCAGTATTTGAATTGACTAAGTGTCACTTGTGCTACTGTCAGTTGAAACCTTCTGTCCTCTGACCCCCCTACCCTCTCATAAAAAAAGACACAAGTCCACCCAGTTCAACCAACAAACATCAGCAGTAAACTTCTGGTGCTGTGGGGATTAATAAGGTCGATTGACCTGTGATAGGCACTTGTCTTGAGCAGTGTTTCTCCACCTTTTTTCAGTCAAGACACCCTTGAAAATTTTGGATAATCTTAAGGCACCCTTTAAAATTATGGACAATCTCAAGGCCCCCTTTAAAATTATGGACAATCTCAAGGCACCCTTTAAAATTATGGACAATCTCAAGGCACCCTTTAAAATGATGGACAAACTCAAGGCACCCTTTAAAATGATGGACAATCTCAAGGCACCATTTAAAATGATGGACAATCTCAAGGCACCCTTTAAAATTATGGACAATCTCAAGGCACCTGTTAAAATTATGTACACTCTCAAGGCACCCTTTAAAATTATGGACAATCTCAAGGCACCCATTAAAATTATGGACAATCTTAAGGTACCCTTTAAAATTATGGACAATCTCAAGGCACCCTTTAAAATTATGGACAATCTCAAGGCACCCTTTAAAATTATGGACAATCTCAAGGTACCCTTTAAAATTATGGACAATCTCAAGGCACCCTTTAAAATTATGGACAATCTCAAGGCACCCGTTAAAATTATGGACAATCTCAAGGCACCCTTTAAAATTATGGACAATCTCAAGGTACCCTTTAAAATTATGGACAATCTCAAGGCACCCTTTAAAATTATGGACAATCTCAAGGCACCCGTTAAAATTATGGACAATCTCAAGGCACCTTTTACAATTTTGGACAATCTCAAGGCACCCTTTAAAATTATGGACGGCCTTGAGGCATCCCATTCTAAAATGTAAAAAAACGATTCTAATAATTTTACATAATGCATCAAGATTCTCACAATGTTAGAGGTTATTTATTCTTCCAAATCAAACAGACTTCTTCACACTGGTACTGACTAGTATTCTTATGTTTCTCTTCTCCCTCAGTTTTTCTCCATCACTCAGCTAATGTGACCCCAGCGTTGACAGAGAGGGGCAAGGGAGAATCCAACAAGGATGCTCTGCAGACAAACAACATCCTCTTTATCAACTGCTGATGTCATTAGCTGTTAGGATGCTGCTAGAAGGTTGTAATGGCACACGATTAAACCTGTGACTTTGTGTAACTAAAAGGCAGGCTTGAACCGCCTGCTGGCTTATATAGGATTTTTGGGCAATATTTAGGCATTTTGCCAAGGCACCCCTGAAGAAATCTCAAGGTGCCCCAGGGTGCCTGGGCACCCTGGTTGAAAAAAGGCTGGTCTAGAGTACCAAATATGCTCCCCCTTTCTACCCCACCCATTCATAGAAGCTGTGCTATGTGGAGGGGGATGTGTGGAGGAATGAAAGGCCTGCCTCCTCGCTTTTCATTAATGTAAGCTATAAATTATCACTTGGGGGGTATGGGGGGGGGGGCAGAAGACAGAATATTTAAACTAAGACAGCAGATGCCAGCACAGGGGACACTTCTGATTCAATGAATCTTATACATATTTATTTATATAAAAGATACCTAAACTTAAGCTTTAGAGTGTTTTCCACTTTCACTAAATTTTACTAACAGAGTTGAGAAATTTCACTGCTAAATGAATGCTCACAAAGCTTAGTGAAAAAGGTGATGGTACACTGACTTCAATCATCCAGTGATATGCAAGGAAATATTCTTTTTTTTTTTTTCTCTCGCTCATGGTAGGGTATTCAAAAGAAACATAGTTTTACTTTATTCGCAATATTAACTGTAAAGTAAAGACTAGTCAAATAGGATATTATTTCAGTAGACTCGTATTACATAAAAACCGCCATCATAAAAGTAGAGGGTGCCTTTTCAAATTTGTTTGTGGGGGGGGGGGGGGGGGGTGTCTGCAGGTATGCTGTGCGCTGAATTACATTTTGTTGTTACATATTGGCAGAGAGCACTCATGCTGACAATGCTACCATAAGATTTGCAGCGCATAATTAGTGTTTTCAGTTTAATGCAGCAAGCTTTGTTGGATGTAAGATATTGGCAGGATCATTAGGTATTTATTCACTATGAAAATAATCATCTTGAATTAAGCTGTGACTGATGAATTTAAAAAAAGCTTTTACTTATTTAGGCTCACATACACTTTATGTAAACATTCACTTTGCTAAGTAAATCCTTCTCAGCAGTGGTGGCCACTCCATAAGGGGTGCGGGGGCGTCGCCCCCCCTAATCCATGCGCCGGCCCCTAATCTACATGCAGGGTGTCAGCCACTCTAATTTCAATGGGGTTTTTTTAAGCACATGATTAGAGCCTAAGGCTCTAACTGGCTTCAAGAAAGGGAAGGCTTGGGGCACAAAGCACTGCGCCCTGAGCCCACCCGGTTGTGTGACAATAGCAAATTAATATTCACTATTGTTTTCCTGCTTTTCCTCCCGGCCAATCAGCACGCGGGTGCTTTGTTTGCTGCCCCCCCACAAAAACAGAAATGGAGCACCAGCCGCCACTGCTTCTCAGTGAGTGAAAATGTAACTTAGTGGGCATCCCCCTTCTCCTTAAAACCACAGCTAATTACACAAAATCTGTATTTGTAACACAGTGCACAGAGTCAGATCCTGTAGGAAAACAAACTATAGCACTTTTGTCATATCTTTTATTTACTGGTCCTAACAGGGCTAAGAATATTATGACAGTTTGAAAATTGGAGATTATGCTATCTCTGATGATTATAAGGGAAACACGTGTCTATTAACTATAGATAGAGGGGAAAGCTACCTTTTCTGCTTTTGCCACATATAGGTAAATGCCAGCTGTGCCTATTGGTAAGTTCAGCCCTGGTAAGTCCTGAAAAGCCCATTGTATACTTGCACTTTGAGAATTTAAACTCATTATTGAATATGGCTATGTGTATCAGTATTCATTCCATGCACTGAAAGTTTGGGTCAACACACAAGACTGAATACTTTCATACACTCTGACTTGTTGCACACTGAGACCCAATGATTTTGGAAATTTGGTTACATTTAGTATACCATTTTGTAAAGACCATTATTACAGCAGAGCTCAGGGTGAGAGATACAAGGAGCCAATCAGTGCTCACGTTCTAAAAAGCATACTGGTAGAAGAAGAGAGCTGATCTCAGTCTGCTACTTCTCCTATCACTGTCCAATCACAGGCTGAGGGAGGGATAGGACCAGTCAGTGTTTCTTAAAGTGATTGTAAATGATCACCTTGTAAAACAAGCCATTCCATTTAAAATAGAAATTAAACAAAAAACATTTGTGTATACATATAAAAAAAAACATTATAAATACCCTTTTCTCCATTTTTTTATAAGTGATCACATACCCTCTGTTTCCAGTTGCATAAGAGCTGGGGGGAGGAGAAGCAGCAGCACACTGATCTTCCCAGTGACAGGCTGTGTAGGGGGGTGTGTGTGTGTCAGGACAAGTCTTATTATTGGAAGAGAGCAGCCTGAGTTGCCAGCACAGCTAGAGAACAGGCCACGCTGAGCTCTCCTGCTTAGTGTGGTCAGTTTTTAATAGAAAAGCAGAGGGACTGGCAGAAACGCCAGTGATTTCACACAAAGGAAGCAATTCAAAGAGAACAGGATACGTTCTCACACAAGTACATGGCACAGCAGGCACATATCAGGAATATGAAATGTTGGGGTAACAAACGCTTTAACTGCAGTAAGGAAAAATCAGGTCTATGAGATAGTTATGCTATCTGGCTGAAATCTGTAAATCTCAGGATTGGATGAACAGACATACGAATCCTGTCACAGGTAAATAGCTTCCTTATATCTTATTCCTTTTGTATTCAACTGTTTGCCTGGAGTTCAGCGTTAACAGATAAAGAACAGAAATCTGAGAATATTGTAATGGTATAATACTTTTAAAGTGTCTTAATTTAATAAACAGTAAAGCCTGACATAAAAAATGTAAAAAGGAAAGCTCTAATATTCAGAACTCTGATATATATGCTTGGCCTTGTTGGTTGTTTGAAAGTATCTGTTCATGAAGTGGCAGAAAGTAATTACACTTAGGCCTCATACACACAGGACAATGATCGTACGTACGATCGTCTCAAATCGTATGTTGGCTGTTGTATTTAGCATACTGATTGCACTACACGATCGTACGACCAAAGAAAGAACGTTCAGGTGCATGTAATTAGCATCCGACTATTCCTGACTTCAAAGCATGCGTGTTTTGCACAATACAACTTGTTGTACCAACTTCTCTGTACACACGATACAACAGTCGTATGACCGCTTGTTGGTACGACCAGGTTTTCTAGTTTGCTCATACAACTCCCGTTGTACGACCGTCGTATGTCGGCTGTTCTAATCGCGCGTACGATCGATCGATTTCGCATACAGCGGTCGCTCGTACGACCTGTTGTATACGATCGTCGTCCCGTGTGTACGAGGCTTTAGGGGTTGATTTAGTAAAGCTGGAGAGTGCAAGAGCTGGTGCAGCTGTGCATGCTAGCCAATCAGCTTCTAACCTCAGCTTGTTCAATCAAGCTTTGACAATAAAACCTTGAAGCTGATTGGTTTCTGTGTGGAGCTGCACCAAATTTTGCACTTTCAAGCTTTAGTAAATCAACCCCTTAGTGTTGTGGAATCCATTTAGTGCTGGTCATTAAAAATTATTTTTCTCCAGTGCACTAAAACCTCTCTGCATGTTAATGCTAATCCTTCCCTGGAGATAGGCAGTTAATAAGAGTTAATATGAGTTATATCACGGCCAAGCACTTGTGTACTTTGCATTTTAATTGTGTGATTAATCTCTTACCTGCATGGACACTTGCCAAGGCCAGGTGTGAGGAACAGCACGTTCTCCATTGACTATTCTGGTAGTGATCTGGGGGGGATAAGTGGGCAGTCCACACTTGGATGGCCAGTCTGCAAACAATACAAAAATAAAAGAAATTACATAAAAAAAACTACAGTACATAAAGTAATATGGAACTAGGTATACATGTAATACTAAGTGGTAGATTGGAGTAAAGATTAAAGTAAAGATGACCTTTCTGTAGGGTTGCCACCTCATCCCTTTAAGGCTGGGTTCACACTAGTCCGATTCTCAGCCCGTCATGAAGAGCACAAGTTGCATTACGTCACAAAAACAATGATTCCCTATGAGAGCCGTCTTAACTGCTCCGACTTGTGTTTTTCAAAGTCGAACCGACTTTGAAAAAGGTTCCTGTACTACTTTTGTCCGACTTTGATCCTACTTCAGCCCATTGAAAGGCATTGAAGTCGGATCAAAGTCGTATCAGTGTCTTCACTGATCCGACTTTGGCATGCGACTTGTGCTCTGGGGATCTTGAAGGGGAACTCCACACCATATTTTTAAAGAAAAAACTGGCATGGGGTCCCCTCCAGGAGCATACCAGGCCCTTTGGTCTGGTACGGTTTTAAGGGAAACCCCCACGCCGAAAAAAACAGTGTGGGGTCCCCCCAAAATCCATACCAGACCCTTATCCGAGCACGCAACCCGGCAGGCCAGGAAAGGGATGAGGTGGCAACCCTACCTTTCTGGGCAAAATCATAACATGTGGGCTACAGGGCTTTAAAGAGAAAAATGTCTGAAACTTCAATTGGGCTATCACCTAAAATACAGAAGAAATAATTATATGAATTGATGTGTTGGACATGCTATGTCTTCTTTTGACAGCGATCATTATTATAACAGCAGGTCATTTGAGGAGGCCAGAGGTGGATTGGATAATTGCCACCAATTCCTGCTGTCTTTACTTGAACTTTTCAAGTAAAGACAGCAGGAATTGGTGGAAATTATCCAAGCCACCTCTCGCCTCCTCAAAAGACCTGCTGTTATAGTTTGTAACATATTATATGCTGCCCTGTGAAATGTGCAAAAAACGGTCTTTGTACTGGATGAAAACATCCTGGCGGTTTATTATCTGTAATCTCTTTTTGAACTTTCTCAAAATTTTGAACAATTGCTTGTATTACAGACAGTTCTAGGTTACATATATACAGTACCTCACAAAAATGAGTACACCCCTCACATTTTTGTAAATATTTTATTATATCTTTTCATGTGACAACACTGAAGAAATGACACTTTGCTACAATGTAAAGTAGTGAGTGTACAGCTTGTATAACAGTGTAAATTTGCTGTCCCCTCAAAATTACTCAACAAACAGCCATTAATGTCTAAACTGCTGGCAACAAAAGTGAGTACACCCCTGTAGATTTTGTGGAAGCAATTATGAATCTTATGAGGATCTTGTTTATTCCAGTCAGGAGAGAGGCACATGTAAGACTGTTTCTTCTAGTTTCACTTTATAACTTCCTACTTCCTGTTCTATCTCCAGGTCCTAAAACAGCTATGCAAATACAACAAATACATATTCTACAGCCCCTAAGTGAAAATGTCCACATTGGGCCCAATTAGCCATTTTTCCTCCTCAGTGTCATGTGACTCGTTAGCATTACAAGGTCTCGGGTGTGAATGGGGAGCAGGTGTGTTAAATTTGGTGTTATTGCTCTCACTCTCTCATACTGGTTACTGGAAGTTTAACACGGCACCTCATGGCAAAGAACTCTCTGAGGATCTGAAAAAAAGAATTGTTGCTCTACATAAAGATGGCCTAGGCTATAAGAAAATTGCCAAGACCCTGAAACTGAGCTGCAGTACAGTGGCCAAGACCATACATCGGTTTAACAGGACAGGTTCCACTCTGCACAGGCCTCACCATGGTCGACCAGAGGAGTTGAGTGCACGTGCTCAGCGTCATATCCAGAGGTTGTCTTTGGGAAATAAACGTATGAGTGCTGCCAGCATTGCTGCAGAGGTTGAAGGGTTGGGGGGGGGGGTCAGCCTGTCAGTGCACAGACCATACACCGCACACTGCATCAAATTGGTCTGCATGGCTGATTTCCCAGAAGGAAGCCTCTTCTAAAGATGATACATAAGAAAGCTTGTTAACAGTTTCCTGAAGACAAGCAGACTAAGGACATGGATTATTGAAACCATGTCCTGTGGTCTGATGAGACCAAACCTATTTGGTTCAGATGGTGTCAAGTGTGTGTGGCGGCATCCAGGTGAGGAGTACAAAGACAAGTATGTCTTGCCTACAGTCAAGCATGGTGGTGGGAGGTTTATGGTCTAGGCTGCATGAGTTCTACCGGCACTGGGGAGTTACATTTCATTGAGGGAACCATGAATACCAACATGTACTGTGATATACTGAAGCAGAGCGTGAACCCCTAACTTCGGAGACTGGGCCGCAGGGCAGTATTCCAACATGATAACGACCCCAAACACACCTCCAAGATGACCACTGCCTTGCTAAAGAAGCTGAGGTTTAAGGTGATGGACTGGCCAAGCATGTCTCCAGACCTAAACCCTATTGAGCATCTGTGTGGCATCCTCAAATGGTGGAGGAGCGCAAGGTCTCTAACATCCACCAGCTCCATGATGTTGTCATGGAGGAGTGGAAGAGGACTCCAGTGGCAATCTGTGAAGCTCTGGTGAACTCCATGACCAAGAGGGTTAAGGCAGTGCTGGAAAATAATGGTGGCCACACAAAATATTGACACATATTTTCACTTAGGGATGTACTCACTTTTGTTGCTAGCGGTTTAGACATTAATGGCTGTGTGTTGAATTATTTTGAGGGGACAGCAAATTTACACTGTTATACAAGCTGTACACTCACTACTTTACATTGTAGCAAAGTGTCATTTCTTCAGTGTTGTCACATGAATAGATATAATGAAATATTTACAAAAATGTGAGGGGTGTACTCATTTTGTGAGATACTGTATATATATATATACACACACACACTTTCTCAAACTCAATCTGTCGTCCTAACTTCTTCAATGGCACAACTATCAGTACCTCCCCACATGCTAGAGTGCTAGGTGTAATCATGGGCTCTGAACTCTTCTTTTGGCCCCACATCCATTCACTGTTCAAATCTTGCTTCCTCAACCTCCACACCATCTCCGAAATATGACCCTCAATAATATTCATCAATAATATTCATCCACCTTACCAACCATTCTGTGTCTGCTACCCTTCTCTGCCAATCTTTCCATTGGCTTCTGCTCATCCAACAAATAAAACTATAATACAAACAAAAACTTACAAAGCCATCCACAACTCACCCCCAAGCTACGTCAACAACCTTGTCTCAAAATACCAACCAAACCACACTCTTTGCTCTTCCCAAGACCACCTGCTCTCTAACACCCTAGTCACATCCCCCCAAGCTCATCTCCAGGACTTCTCCAGAGCCTCTCCCATCCTCTGAAATTCCTTACCCCAATCTGTCCAACTATCTCCTACTCTGTTTTCCTTTACATGTTCCCTGAAAACCCTACTCTTCCGACAGACCTATATTGTCTCTAACTATTAAACTGTACTATTACTTTCTCCGCCAGCTCTAGTTTCAGTTATTACCTTTTTTTTTTCTCAATACTTTATTTATTTCCAGCAGATAAGGACAGTGTGACATCAAAAGAGAAACATACAATTATACAGGGTGGTATAGTAAGCGAGATGTACAGTGAAAAGGAGGACATAGTAACAAGAGGGCATTTCCCAGACATGTCACAAGTCATGTAGCAGTTAATTACCAACCTCTTTATTCACAATTATCATTGTCCCTCATTTGCTGGTGTTATCATAAAATCGAAACCCGCAAAAAACCAAAAAAAAAAAAAAAAAAAAAAAAACAAAAAAAAAAAAAAGGGGGAAGGGGTATAGGAAGGAAGGAAGCAACTTAGAGGGAGGTAAGAAAGGGGGAGGAGGGGAGAGGGAGAAAGACACGGTTCCCTGCCCCCCACGGCCCAGATCCACCCCCCCCGCCGTGGACCCTCTTCAATTTGTCACAGAGGGGGTTCGACCAAGTAACTCTCCGTATTCATCAGTAAAGACAAACTCATGCCAATAGTACCATTTCTTAAGGAAGAGCTCCGTGGTGCCGTTCTCTGTAGACATCAAGTCCTCCATTCTGTTTACCTCCGCAACCCTCCCCAGCCACATAGCGACCGAAGGGGTCCGCGTCTGTTTCCAGAGAAGCGGGATACAGCTCCTAGCTGCGCTGATCAAGGTTGGTAGGATTGATTTCCTATATGACTTGCTTGGGAATTGATGGTGGTGGAGCAGAAACAGTGCGGGGTCAAGAGTTAATTCATGGTCCGTAAATTTTTGAGATATTCTAATGACCTCCGTCCAATATGGCTGCAGTAGCCTGCAAGACCAGAAGATATGGAGTAGAGAGCCCGGTTCTTCCCCGCATCTCCAGCAGGTATCTGGGCATTGTGGAAACATCTGGTGAAGCTTCACTGGTGTATGATACCACCGAGTCAGGATTTTGAAATTTGCCTCCTGGTGTGCCGAGCAGCAGGAGGTTTTATGGGCAAAGAGGAGGACTCGATCAGCTCCTCCATCAGAAAGGTCTATACCCAATTCCTCCTCCCATCTCGCCAGGAATGGTAGTTTAGAGTCCTTCGAAGGGGCTACCAAGAGGTTGTAAGTCTGAGAAATTGTGTGGCGCATAGGTGACTTATCGTCACACAGGAGTTCGAAGGATGTGAGTGGTCTGCAAAAAGGCGCAGGGGAGGGCAGGGACCTCATGTAATGTGTCAGCTGGGTTTTTTGCCAAAACGAGAGGCTAGACAACTTCTGATCATCCAAAATGTGCTGTCTAGAAAGCCACACCCCGTTCCGGATAAAGTGTCTGGCCTGGGACATTTTTACCTCTCTGAGGGCAGAAATTGTGGATTCGTGCCATCCTGGGTCAAAGTCAGGGTTGCCCACTATTGGGGTGAGGGGTGAGGGGTACGGGGCTATCTCCGACGACTGGAACACTTTAGAGCATTGGTGCCAGGTCTCATCAACCGTGGGGTGGGCCAACGTACCACCTGCCCTTCCACGGGCACACCATGGCAGTGTGTCTAGTGGCGGGGTGGTCAAAGCTCGTTCAATTAACACCCACTGCTTAAGGGCTCCGTGTTTACACCAGTCAAGTGCTCTGGCTAGGTGGCAGGCCACCATGTACATACGTACATCCGGCAACGCAATTCCCCCTCTCAATTTCGGCAGGCGTAAGAGTGATTGAGCGATCCTCTGAGGCTTCTGTTGCCATAGAAATTCTCCGAAGGTCCTAGTAACCGAGTGGAGAAACGATCCGGGGATATGAATCGGAAGCACCTGTAATACATACAGGATCCTGGGCATTACATTCATCTTGAGTATGCTACATCTTCCAAACCAAGAGAACATTCCCGTTGTCCATTTCGCGAGGTCCTTCTTGAACATCGCCAGCAATGGAGGAAAGTTCAGTTTGAAGATGTCCGCTATGGTATTTGGGAGCTTAATCCCCAGGTATTTTATATACGGAGATGCCCATTTGAAGGGGAAGTCTGCCTTCAGCAGAGCTGACAGCCTTGGAGGTAGTGATACGCCCATCGCCTCCGATTTTTGGCAGTTGACCTTAAACGAGGATAGAGAACCGTAGGTCTGAAGCTCTGACAATAAGTTTGGGAGCGAGATGAGAGGCTTGGTCAGGAAAAATAATAAATCATCGGCAAATGCCGCTATTTTAGGGCAAATCCCAGACCCCACGTTCACTCCTGAAATATCCGGGTTGGCTCTCACCCTCCTCAAGAGTGGCTCCAGGGTTAATATAAAAATCAGGGGCGACAGGGGGCAGCCCTGACGGGTCCCGTTAGTAATCTGGAATGATTGGGATAGTAGGCCATTTACCTTGACCTGGGCTGTTGGATGTGAGTATACAGCTCCAATCCAGTGCATCATCCTCTGACCCAAGCCAAGGCATCGTAGGGTCTCAAACAGAAAAGGCCAGCTGACCCTGTCGAAGGCCTTTTCAGCATCCGTCGACAGGATCAGCGTGGGCACACCTCGGGATTCTGCCACATGGATGAGGTTGATGGCCTTGGTCGTGTTGTCCCTTGCTTCCCTGGACGGCACAAAGCCAACCTGATCCGAGTGTATCAGTTGTGGTATTCTTTCCAACATCCGGTTGGCCAAGATTTTCGTGAACAGTTTCAGGTCCACGTTAAGGAGGGAGATGGGACGATAACTTTGGCATTGTAGGGGATCTTTCCCTTCTTTCGCTATCACCGTTATGTGAGCCCTCAGGGTGTCCCGTGGGAGGCCCGCCCCAGTGCCCGCTGCATTGTACGCTTCCAAGAAATGAGGCGCCAGGATGTCCTCAAAGATTTTATAATATACCAGTGTGTACCCATCTGGTCCCGGTGCTCTACCCGGTTTCGTCTGGGATATTGCCAGACTCAACTCATCAGCGGTGATCGGGGTCTCGAGGTCTTTCAGGTCATCGTCTGTCAGCATGGGCAAGCCCGAATGGGCTATATATTCTCTTATTGCTTCCTTCTGGGGCCTATTACTTTCCCCTGTCTCCCTGGGCGATAGGTTATATAGCTTGGTATAGTACTTTTGGAAGATATCGGCGATATCTTCCGTTGTATGTCTTTTTTGTTGTCTATCGTCTACCATCACAGGTATGAACGAGTTTGCCCTCTGGTCTCGCAGGGCCCGAGCCAATATTTTGCCACTCTTATTGCTATGTTCGTAAAAGGATTTCCTGCATTTCGCAATGTGTTCCTTCGCTTTAGTCATAGTCAGGGATCGTAGTTGTTGTCTGAGCACTGTCAACTCTGCCAAGGTCTGTTTCGCCAAACTCTCTTTATGGGCCCTTTCCAAGACTGAGATCTTCCTAAGTAAGTCCTCCTGCTGTCTCTTCCTCTCCTTTTTAAGCCTTGAGCCCAATCTGATCAGGGCACCCCTAATGTAAGCCTTGTGGGCCTCCCATAGGATCCCCGGGCTACTGTCTGGGGATTTGTTTTCAGAGAAGAACACCCTTAGGTCCTTCATGATCTCGTTCTTGACCTCTGGCGTCTGTATAAGAGAGTCATTGAGCTTCCAGGCCCACGGGCGTGGGATCAGAGAGAGAAGGTCTATCTCTACCATGACAGGTGCATGGTCGGAGACCGTGATTGTACCAATGGAGGCCGATTTGACCCTAGAGAGTAAGGACTGTGGGATCATTATTAAGTCGATCCTCGAGTAAGTATCGTGGGGGTGGGAGTAAAACGTATAATCTCGGGTCTCTGGGTAAAGGGTCCGCCAGGTGTCCACCAGATGAAAGGCTTGAAATGCCTTCTTGAGTCTTTTCAGTTTAGCGTAAGAGATCTGTGATGTGCGACTGGAATTGTCCAGTAGCGGATCCATCGTGAAGTTCATATCTCCGCCCATTATGACCGACCCTTCCGCGAATTCCCCTAGTTTGGCAAAGATAGGTTCCACAAAAGAAATGTGGTTGGAGTTAGGGAGGTATAGGTTAACTAATGTCACTCTATGGGTCCCGATCGTGCCCTTCACAAAGAGCGCCCTGCCCTCCGCATCTGCCCACTGATCACCGTACACCCATTGTGCGCCAAGGTGCATCAGGATACTGACCCCACATGACTTGGAAGTCGACGAGCAGCTATGGTACGACGTAGGGAAGGTGCGGTTGCAAAACTTGGGTCTTTTGTCGGAGCGGAAGTGGGTTTCCTGGAGGAAACAAATAGTGGCCCTCAGACGTTTCAGGTCGGTGAGCACCACAGAACGCTTCTCCGGGGAATTTAGGCCTTTTGTATTAAGAGAGAGTAAACGAATGGGTGCCCCCATATTGCGAGGCGTTCCCGCCATGGTCGGGGCCGGATGCGCGGCGGGGAGCAGGGAGGGAGCAGAGGAACAGAAATGGGAGACACGAAACACAGGGGGAAAGATGAGATAAAAAAAAAATAAAAAAATCAAAAACAAAAAGCCAACCCCTAATGGGGGAAGCCCGGGTTATCCGGAACTACTACGCTGCCAGCGTAGGGGAGACCTCGTCTCCAACACACCCTGACGGCCGACAGAAAAATAAGACCTTAAGAACAGAAAAAAAAAAAAAAAAAGATACCAAGGTCCTCCTGTGGAGAGGGTCGGCCGTGTCAAAGGGTGTAACCCTATGTGAGGTATAGGTAGGTCACAGCGGGGAGCCTCGGCCCCTTCACCCAGCCGAAGAAACACAAAATAATAACATAGTATAATATGCGGTATAAATGCAAAACCATTAAGCATATAAAACATATAGAACCAGTAACTGTAATCTTACATCCTCTTGGTCAATACCCAGTGCCCAGCCTCCGAAGGCCTCCCAAAACTCTGTCTAACCCACCAGAGCAGACCCTGGGGAGTGGAAACGTGATCTCTAGTGCCCTTCATTTACTAGACTTCTCTATCCTGTGCAGTTCCCCTCTTGTGTAGAATCCAAAGGGTGCACGGAGGTGAGAGGAGGGGGCCTGAGGTATGGAGGAAAGAGGGGGGGCAGGAGGCAAGGGTCGGGAGGGGAGGGATGGGGGGAAGGGGGAGGACGGGGGGGATAGAGGACGGAAGGGAGGGGGCAACCTGGGGAGGGGTCATCTGACTGCAGACATGTCCAGCGGTTGTTACACATATGTGCTCCCCGATTAACCCCCAATCCCCGACCCCACCCCTGAGGGCGCCACAAATAGCACACCTGGACGGGTATGCTGGCGAGCTAAATCTCCCCTGCTTTTAGTGGGGGCCCCCCCCGGAACACTCGCACCCACTCCCCCGCATGTTGTACTATACAGTACCAGTGTGGGATACTACCTAATGCGTTCCAGTCCTGGTTCGGGGGGGGAGTATCAGCCGCTATCTCCACTAGCTTCCGGCTTTCCTGCTATCCCCACCGCCCCCACCCCACTCTGACAGCAACTCTACAGCACATCAGGCAGAAAAATGCAATAACTAACTATACAGTTTGGATGAAATTGAATTGGTTCAGTCCGGGGCTGCGGGCGACCCGAGATACACACAATCAGGGCCACCCGCCGTCCCGTCCCCCGTAGTCCGGACCCCAAGCGGGTCCCACCCCCCAACATCCTCCAAAAACATCACAACCCTCTTGAGTCCCTCTAAGGCATATACAGACCCCCGTTCCCTCAAACCTCTCCGGGGTACTGCAGAAGGTCTATCAATTGTGGCATCATAGGACCAAATCGCCCCATCCGATCAAGTCTGCTGTAGTCTGTATGCTAGTGGGAGCAGAACCCTCGGACACCGGGCACGGCCCGCCAGGACCTAGGACTCCGGCGCGATTTCCGCCGAGAGGACCCGATCTGTCCTCCTTCTCCTCGGGTTGCGGCGTGGCTGTCCGGCTCTCTGACCTTCCTGACGCGGTGATCTCATGGGCAAAGTCCCCAGCCAGTCTGGCAAGGGGATGGGTTCCCATTCCATGAACTGGAAGAACGCATGAAGATCTTCCTGACGTCGGATCGTGTATGAGGATCCCCCCTTGCGCACGGTCAACTGTATGGGGAAGCCCCATCGGTATGACGGGTCGGCATTTCGCAGCTTCTCCAGAAGAGGTTTCAGCATAGCTCTGCGGATCAGGGTTGCCCTGGATAAGTCCGGATAGATAGAAATTTGGGCCCCGTCAAAGTCCACCTGGCCTTTGGACCATGCCGCCCGGAGGACTTGTTCCTTGTGGGAGTATCTGTGGACTCTACAGATCACGTCGCGGGGTCTCTCCGGATCCGAGGGTAAAGGCCCCAGCGCCCTGTGGACGCGGTCAAATTCCAGATTGGGTGGACAGTCATCTCCAAGGAGCTTGTGAACGATCGCTTTCACAGTCTCTGTCAGATTTTCTGACCCGGTAGCCTCTGGTAGGCCTCTGAGCCGCAGGTTGTTCCTGCGGCTCCTGTCCTCCATTTCTTCCATACGAAGCTGTGCCTCCTGCAGTTGCAGTTGATGTGTTTCTCGACTGCGCTCCAAGCTGACAATCCGTTGTTCCAGGAGCTCCACTGCTGACTCTCCTTTAGCTAGCCTGCCATCCAATCAACAACTGTTCATCAAACAAATTCACCCGGAAATGTGTAGACCAGCCCCGATAGTAGACCCACGTGTGTAGGCACACAGAGGTACTCTTACCAGAACGAGAGGACCTGTTATCATTAACAGATCAAGAGCGTTAGCAGAAATAACCCTCTGCGGGGTATGAATCTGGTGTTGTTCCTCTCCTTCCAATAGATAGTACTCTTAGCGGCTCATCATAACCTCCATAGTATCATATGACATCCATGGTTCCCATATACTTTTTATTGTTATCAGGTGAAGTTGTCTATCCAGCACATAACAAAACACAGCACCAGGAGATTACTGATGCAGAGGATTTTAACTAAGAGACCAACCACAAGCACAAGGGACACTTCTCTCTGAATGTGCAGCCATGATTAAGTCTATGTGGATTCATACTGAAAATTATAACAGCCAATCTATGTATCCTTAGGACAGAATTACTCAGACTTGCATCAGATCCACAAACAAGCAATGAGTCACTATTCCCTCCTTAACCACTGACATAATCCGTATTCACGGCAGAGACCAAACATTTCAGCAATGCACACCTAACCATGAGCGGTAAGGTCACGCCAGACATATAATACCTTTGCTCTGGGGAAAAGAATTTTGTTATGTGCTGGATAGACAACTTCACCTGATAACAATAAAAAGTATATATATTTCTGCTAACGCTCTTGATCTGTTAGTGATAACAGGTCCTCTCGTTCTGGTAAGAGTACCTCTGTGTGCCTACACACGTGGGTCTACTATCGGTGCTGGTCTACACATTTCCGGGTGAATTTGTTTGATGAACAGTTGTTGATTGATTTCACACTGGAGGAGGAAGATCTGTTTTTCACTTTATTTCTCACTTTTTTGGATCACGAGACTTTATTTTTGATTGAACAATATATATTTTTCTATTGAATTTTTATTTTCACTGGTTACTTTGTGTCAATCACTATAACCTATTGACTGTTTATACTTTATTTGATATATATTTTTCCACACAAAGTTACATTTCACCGTATATGAGCGCAACTGTTTTTATTATTTATTCGAGTTGGTGATATTATCTCACTAGTTGTTGCTGCTGACACTATCTATCCTAGCGCAATACTGCTCCACTATTACTTATTAGCCTGCCATCCAGGCTGCGGACCTCCGAGCGGATCTGTTGCCAGTCTCTGCGATGCTGCTCCTCCATGCGCAGCAGGATGGATTCCAGGTCCGACTTCGTTGGTAGGGATTGCAGCAATGCCCATACGTCCCTTCCTCCGGGGTTAGGGGATGTGTCTCCGTGGATAGTGCTAGCTGGTTGGGATGAGGGATCAAGGAGGGCCGGGACGCCTGTTAGCGGTGTTCTAGGGTCCTCTTGGGAGGCTGCCATGCTAGTGGAGGGCGATGTCTCACTAGGCCTCAAGGAAGAGTGCGGGCTCAGCGTCCGGTTTGCTGCGGATGTGCCCGGAGCTTCCGTGAAGAATGAGCTGATTCGCGGCGATATCGGGACCCTGGACGGTCCTCTGGACGTTCCCCTGGTCTTTCTCCTCTTATGGTAGCTCATGGCCCGGCATCTGCCCGCACTGTGATCGATATATTCGGCTGGGAGTCGGGAGCCTCAGCAGAAAACGTCTTTACTCCGCCATGTCTAGACCACGCCCCCCAGTTATTACCTTTTATATCACTTGACCTTCTCTTTTAGATTGTTAGCTCTAACAAGCAAGGCCCTCTGATCCTTCTAGTATTGAATTAAATTGTACCCTTTCTGTTTGCCTCTATTTTGTAAAGCGCTGCACAAACTGTTAGCGCTATATACAATTTATAATAAATATAATAATACTGCATCAAACTGCAGGTCTGCAGTGGTAAATAAGTGGGTGTTACCGATTGTTATACTGTCCCAAGGATTGGGTGCCTCTGGTGCTTCTGTGGGAGGTGCCTGCAGTGGATTGGTAGTCCAGTACCCTCGGAATCCTTTTCCTTCTGTGAAGAGGTCACTGGAGAATCTGATTGTGATGAGATTGCTCTGACTAGTAATGGTGTTTGGGATTGTAATTCCACAGAATGGACCTAAAAAGACCATAAAGCAAACATTCAAATATTTCTCTTTACTTAACATTTTCTGTCACATGAAGCAATATGCTAGTCATTAACTGAAATGAAATAAACTGGCAATCTTACTCAAATAGCTCAGTAAACTTTAATGACAAGACACAATCTGAGCTTGAATAAGAAAAGCCTATGGGTGGTTCAGTCAAAAAAACATACACATTACCTAAATAATTTTTATTTAGTAATCAGTTTTAGTATGCCTCAAATATTACTTTGAGCTATTGTATATCAATACATTTAAGAAGTCTAAATCTGCTATAGAAAATATTTTAGACATCAAAAGATTTAAAGTAAACAAGTTAATTTGCAATGCCTGCATTTTGCTTTGCATTCATCTTCCATAAAACATTTTTTTCAGCACAATGTCTACTTTGAACAAACAGTAAAAAAAAGCTACAACAACAATTGCTATATTCTATGTTATAGTGCTATCTTATACGATCGAAGCCCATCAGGTGGCTAAATTTCCTTTATTTTCTGATTATGGTACTCAGAAACAAATATCGTATTTTGGTTACTGGGGGCGCTTTGATTATACTAGATAATTCAATAACATAGAATACGGCAAGTATCGTTGTAGTTGAGTGGATGTGTGTCACATTCAACATACTATTTATACATGGACCCCTTTGTGTCCAAAGAAATTTTAAAATTTTTCTCAAAAAAAAAAAAAAATCATCATTTTTTTTAAGCTAGAAAATCGCCTTAAATGACCAAACAATTATATGTTTTTTGAAAGCAGAGGCCCTGGAGAAGAAAATATTGGCGGTTGCCATTATTCATGTCACTCAATATTTGTGTTACTGTATTAAATCTATATTTTATGGGAAAGTGCACTAAAATTAATTAGTAAAGTGAATGGATACCAAACATGTTAAGCCTTAAATTTGTGTGTACCTGTGAAATGATGAAAACTTTGGTATCCAAAATTGTCTACAAATGACACTTTAAAAGCCATTACAGATTATCAATTTTCCACTCTTTGTTTATTTTTTACACTTTTATGCAGCTTTTAGGGAAGGGAATGACAGTCGGAGGGGCCACACTGAATATAGGGGAACCTTGCCTAAAGTTCACTAAAAGTGACGTTGTCCTTTACAGTAAATCTATACTCAAAGTTAGGATAAAGCTATGTAAAAACGTTACACTTTCTATCCAGGGGACCATAGTTTATAGACACCCCAAAAATGCATCAAATGCCCCAACAATAAAATTTAGAAGGTAAATGTGGCCTTAGAGTATGTTACTTGCTGATAATGATAGGTTAAGAGTATAGGAAAGGCTTTTTGCTTCTCCAAACTACCATTCAACCTAACCATTTTTCTCAAGGCCTAGGCCATTGGTTGCACAGTCTTTGAAAAAGTGAAAGATCACCCCATCTGAACTCCGAGCTTTCTCTTTAGCAAAGATCACATATCTAAGTACCTAGGCATTCAAATGATTGGATAGGATTAAAGGGAACCTGTAGCAGTAAGTATTACCGGGGTTGATTTATTAAAACTGGAGAGTGTAAAATCTGATGCAGCTCTGCATAGGAACCAATCAGCTTCCAGGTCAAAGCTTAATTGAACAAGCTGAAATTAACCACTTAAGGACCGGAAGGATTTCCAGCTTTAGGACCGGAGCCCTTTTTGCGATTCGGCACTGCGTCGCTTTAACTGACAATTGCGCGGTCGTGCGACGTTGTACCCAAACGAAATTTGCGTCCTTTTTTTCCCACAAATAGAGCTTTCTTTTGGTGGTATTTGATCACCGCTGTGTCATTTCTGATCGCCGCTATAAACAAAAGAAGAGCGACAATTTTGCAAAAAAAAACAAATTTCTTACTTTTTGCTAAAATACAAATCCAAAAAAATATATAAAAAAACATTTTTTCACCGTTTTTGGCCGATTTATATTCTTCATCATATTTGCGATAAAAAAAATCGCAATCGGCGTTTATTGATTGGTTTGCGCAAAAGTGGTCGCGTTTACGGATGATGAGAATTCATTTTTGGGGTTTTTTTTTTTTTTTTTATTTTTTACTAATAATGTCGGCGATCTGCGATTTTTAGCGGTACTGCGATATTTCAGCGGACATGTCAGAACATTTTGACACTTTTTTGGGACCATTGGCATTTATACAGCGATCAGTGCTATAAAAATGCACTGATTACGGTGTAAATGCCATTGGCAGTGAAGGGGTTAACCTGCAAGGGGCGCTCTAAGGGTTAACTATGTTCCCTGGGCGTGTTCTAACTGTATGGGGGCTGCCCTAACAGGGGAAGGGAAGTGGTCACAGCCCTTCCCCCTCACACAGAGCGGAGGTCCGTGTTTACATACACGGACCTCCGCTCCTTCGCTCTGGGGGGGGCATCGCGGGTGGCCGGCGGCAATCGAAGCCGCCGCACCCGCTCCCTGGCCCTCCCCGGACACAGTGAGCTCACTGTGCGCGATCTGGGGGACCGCCGTCATATGACGGCGATTCGCCTTACAGCGCCACTTTGCCGTCGTCAATTGCCGATTGACGGTCGGCAAGTGGTTAAAAGCTGATTGGCTACCATGCAGAGCTGCACCACATTTTACACTCTCCAGTTTTAGTAAATGAACCCCACAGTCTTTCTGAAACCATTCATATATTAATCCCAGTGGGACCTTTAGCAAAGCTTTATAATAACATTTGAGAAAATCTTAAGAATGCAGGCGCCATCTACAGCTCAAAAACATCAACGTGTATATAAGGCCATAGAATAACATGGTGTGGCATTCTTAAGCTGTAAAAACAGCTAAAAAACGCAGAGTTTATAACGCCCATGTATATGAGGCCTAATAATTACAAATATTTTACTATGTATTCTTAATTATCAGATTTAGGTTGGGGAGAAGCTAAGGAATAACCGATAGCAATGTACATCAAAGGAATATTTCTACAGAAGCCTGCTATGTGCAATAAAATATTGCCTCGGCATAATAACTGGATTATTTTAAATACCTTTACCTCCGATAACATCCTAAATCACTTATCTTTGTCATGTTTTTGATAATAATTTTATGTAAAACTGCTTGTCTGTTAGGATTATTGGTACTTATTTTTAGAGGAACTAGCATCAGATATATTTTTAGTTAAATATTTGCACTTTGAGTAATGTGCACGTGTAGAACTTACAGGTATTTACACTATGTCACAGATCACAGTGCTCAGTCTGACAGTGCCTAGCATGCATTTTCTTTCCAGAAGGATGGAGCCATGTTTGTTACAGGGCCTACCAAGTCATTGAGTTGCTGCCTCAGAGATGGCACAATCATGAAAACCCTGGTGCCAGTGAACTTCTTGGCTGTGTTCACAAATGTCTGACAGATCAGCCCCTTCTGCTGCCTCTCACCTTGTAACTCGCTACAAAGTTATAGTGTTGCAATCTGATCATTGGGAGAAACATGCATTAATATATCTTTTTTTGTTCAGTCTGTAGGCTGAACCCCCCCCCCCCCCAAAAAAAAACTATGAAATTCCTCCATCCTTGCTATATACTC
>BLSH010024418.1:112721-123536 GCA_018402905.1 Glandirana rugosa
CTGCCAGATACACCTGTAGAAATGGGGCCTACGGATGTATGAATCTACACGAAGAAAATTAGTAGTTGGTACACTCAACGATTTACAACATGGAAGTAATTTACATTGGTATAACGATGTGAATCTCCGCGAAGAGAAGAGAAAATAATAGTCAACACTGTACTGTGATGAACATATAGTTCTGTAGCGCACATATAGTTCAGTTTTACATAAATTGAAGGAGCGCGGACGCGATATCGGCTTACTGCCGATGTCGCGCCGAGATTTTACGGCCCTCCTGCAGTTATCTGCAGGAGGGTAAACCGAACACGACCGCCCAGCACAAGCCAAATGGGAGGACGTCTATTGACGTCCTCCCGGCATTTTAGAGCCGCGCTGTAGCCGTCATTCGGCTATAGCGCAGGCGCGAGGAAGTTAAATACATTTTGACTTGATATACACGCGATGTCTTGATATACAAGTAGTGTCATGTCACAACTGATAATAAAAGAGAAGAGAAGCGCCTCTAAGTGTAGCAATATGGTTACATTTAATGAAGGTACAACATTTAGCAACTCACATGGTTGATGATTAAAAGAAGCACATCTAAGTATGTAGGCATCCGGGGTAAAGATGTCCACATAGACCGTCCTCTGCACCGCCATCAACGTCATCCCTTCCATGCTGCACTCCACAAGCGCTTCAAGCCTTGCTTTCAGATCACTCTACTGCAGGGTACTCTTCCCGGTCACAATTGCAGACTGACAGCAGTGAGAGCCGGCGGTGCGGAGGACGGTCTATGTGGACAGCTTTACCCCAGATGCCTGCATACTTAGATGTGCCTGTTTAAATCTTCAACAATGTGAGTTTCATTAAATGTAACCATATTGCTATACTTAGAGGCACCTCTCTTCTCTTTTATACTCTGTAGCTCTTGCTGGATTTTGCTTCTAATCCCCTTGTGGAAGCTGGCATTTGTGGATGAATATTTTATGGTTACACAACCTATAGCATGTTTCCGGAACAAATTATGCTCACAATCCAAAATTTTACATGTAACTATAAGCAACTAATCAAAGGTGTGTAACATTGAACAATCGTGTTGTTTCATGTATAGCCAACGTGTAATCAAAAAATAAAAGAAGGAAAATCAAGGATAACAGTAACAGTTGCATAAAATTTGCTGACTCATCCCAGCGTCAGGGGATGGGGTTCCAGAAGCCAAATGTACTATGTAGCCAATGGGGGGGGACTGGGGTAAAGGGAGATCCTGGGGATGTAGGGTCACCACCAGAATAGAACCGGCTTCTGAAGGAACACACTGCAGCAATAAGGTTTATTGTGCAAAAAAAGCAATTTACAGAACCAGGACCAGCCGGCGGGTGAAGGGTGAGATTGTTCCACGGGACGCTGATCCCTTTCATGAATTCATACATACCAGTCTGTGCATCTCCTATGAGCAGGGCTCATATCATCCGGTTGCAGCGTTACATATGGTGCTGCACATGAGGTCCTGATTGACTTTACCAGCAACATTGTGGACTGAACCTCCACTACTAAACAGCCCTTCAGTGGCCACATCTCACACATGTTCTAATTTAGCTGGTTTACCCCCATGTTGCCCCGGTCCTTCACTTGGAATATTGCATCTGGCTGCACCCATCCTGATTTGTTGGCACTCAGTCCTCTTCCAGCAATTCCAGGAGAATTCCACGGAATCCCTGCTGCTCCCCCCTCCCAGCAGTGATGAGTTCATAGTCCCCCCCCCCGGTGTTACCTGCATATGTGTGTGTGGTTGATGCGAGTTTACCCGGGTTGATTGTTTATTCTATGGCAATGTTGTCTTGAACATTTTAAGTGTGTGGTGTTACCCTTGCTTTTTGGCATTCTGTAAATAGGTTTTTTTGCACAATAAACCTTTGCATATTGATACGTTGCAGTATGTTCCTTCTGAAGCCAGTTCTATTCTGGTGGTGACCTTACATCCCCAGGATCTACCTTTTCCCCAGTCCCCCCATTGGCTACATTTTAAAGTGTATTTAAAGCCAAAATATTTATTTGTAGTTTTGGATGGGGTATGGAATGGTAAAAAAAAAACCCTTGTCAGGTTATTTTTGCAGAGTGCGCCCTGTTTCTCTTTATTTCCTGTCCCAGAGACACAGCAGCAGTGTAAGAGATCTCTCCTAAGCAAAGAGATGTACCCTCTTAGTTGTCACCAGAATAAGTTTACTCATTGACAGATTTCCCCGCACCTCCTGTTTCTGTGGCAACTTAAAAATATTTGATTTATCGTTATTTTCTGTACTGCAGACAACAGTCAAAGGACCAATATAGAGGGACACCGACAGCAATAAATACCCAATAGATGTTTTAGCCTTTCTTTTTGCCCAGAACTGAAAAATAAATTGTTTGACTTTCTATACACATTAAAGTGTTACTAAACCCACAACAGTAAAACCAGTCTGTATATGCAGCATAGCATGCATGTTATACTCACTGTGGAACCTAAGGGGTTAATCCTCTGCATTGTGTAAAAAGGTTGTTTGATCGTGTATTCACAGATCATCTCCTTCTTCCACTTTCTCCAAAATAAATCCTGAGATTTACAGAGCCAGGAGACAGGTTGCGCATGCCCAGTTTGGTGTGTATTACTAAAGAGCTAGAGTGCATGTGATCAGAGCCAATCAGTACTGTCTAGGCAGAGGGTCAAGGGTCCTGCATCCAGATAGGACAATCGTGGCAGAATGAGAACTCCTACGAGCTTTAACCAGACACTCATAGAAGTCACAAGACTGCTGTAACTACTGATGAAAAAAGGTATTTAGCCATTTATATTTACTAAAAAAATTGCACTTCCGTGTTCTGTGTACTGTGGGAGACCAGATATAGTGAATGCAGGGTCCTGGGTTTGGTAACACTTTAACATAACTGAACGCTATACAGAATTCAGAAATACCTTCCATAGATTTGTGATGTAATGATAAGTATTATCAAGGACAAACATATGTATGCAGATAGGTTATTTTCCTGGACCTCCTCATGTCAGCCTACTATGGGTCAGCTCCACCCCCTCTGACCCCTTCTGGACAACCACTTTCCAAGCCTATAAGAGGTGGCTGTCTGCCCCTATGCAGTGTTCTTTTTTCACTGTCACTACAAGGATCTAATGTTCATGTGAAACTCTGAAAACTAAAGAGCTACAATAATAATAATAATTAGCCTAACATTTTGGAACATGGTCCCTATGTGAAATTTGATTTCTATAAACTGTAAAGTGATTGTGCCTTAGTAAGCACCTTCAATGTCATCTGGATAGACCTCTTCCCATTTGACTTCAAATCCATGATCTGATCTCACAGTGTCTGTAGAAAAATTCAGAAACAGTTTGTTGCTGGAGGTGATGATCGTAGGAGGTTTCAAATACCCACAGTAGGTCCCTGAAATGAAAATGCAGAGAATGCTGTAATAACAAAAAGACAACAAGCAAACATTAAATGCAGTCTACCCAACTGTGATATTTCAATTACCGGTGATTACAATGGCATCCTGAATTCTTATTGCACTTACTGTTAAATTATTCTGGACTTCTGGAGCTCCTTACCAGGATTTTCAAATAAAATTATTATGGGTAAATAATCCACCAGGCTCGATAAAACAAATAGGCGTACATAGTGAAGTACTGTATAAAAAGATTTGCTTGCACAAATGCAAACAAACTTACAAAATTGCAGGTAAAATTGGGCATAGAACAAGTGCTGAAGCTCTTCCACATTCACCACACTCCACATGCATTCCACAGGGGGCGGAAGTGATGTGGGGCGGAAGTGATGCGTTTCGCCCCTCCTCCAGGGCATCATCAAGCACATTAGTTCCAGTTTCAAAGGGATCAAATTTATATCCACTGAGAGAAAACTTCCCTTTCATTAACCAATAAGATATTAGCAGTACTGATGGGTGTACATTAGGAAGTGAAAGGTAGTACACCCATCAGAACTGCTAATATCCTATTGGTTAATGCAAGGGGAGTTTTCTCTCCGTGGATATAAATATGATCCCTTTGAAATTGGAAGTGATGTCCTTAATGACGCCCTGGAGGAGGGGCGAAACACGTTGACACATTTCCGGTTTCCTAAACCAACAACATCACTTCCACCCCCTGTGGAACACACACGGAGTGCGGTGAATGCAGGAGAGCTTCAGCACTTGTTCTATGCCCGATTTTACATGCAATTTTGTAAGATTGTTTGCAATTGCACAATTAAATCTTTTTATACAGTACTTCACTATATACGCTTATTTGTTTTATTGAGCCTGGTGGACTATTTCCCCATAACAACTTCATTTGAAAATCCCGGGTAAGGAGCTCCAGAAGTCCATCTTCCTCACACCAGAAACAAGCGTGTTTGACCCCCAGACTGCAAAGCTGAGGGTCCATTTTTTCTGGTGATTGGGGACACGAGAGGGGAGTGTGGCACTTGGCACAGCATATTTATATGAAGCACTTCAGCACTTTATCAATAATTTGGAGCTCCGAGCACTTTACAAGAGACTGTTTTTTCGGTAATGTTTTGTCACATGGAATGATCTATATTATTGCAAGCGCTGTTATATTTGTATTTTTGTTATGAATGCAGCATGCCAGAACTTGTAAAGAGATCGGGCTAATTGACCATTGAACAGATTTTTTTTACTTTTTTTTTTTACAGAACACTGAAGATGACTTGCAAGATGTTACTGTACTCTGCCCTTTGACTCACTGGAGTAGATAAAGGAGTGTGTTCACAGTTCTCTGTTTGATTATTTAGTGGACTATGGGCCAAATCCTGTTTTTTATAATGTCTTTTTCACATGATTGGGTATTCGAAGTGAACACCACATGCCAAACAAACTTTCTATTCTTTTAGTAAATCAACACTATGAAATCATCCTGAAAAACCTCCAGAAACAGAAGTCATCTGATGCTGCACTGTCACAATGTAAATGTAGTCAAATTTGGATCACATTTCATGAATGAACTGAATAATGATTTGTACTCATTTAGCATATTTCTTTAGCATAGCATTTAGCCTATTTCTTTCATAGAATATAAAGGATAGTAGTTGGTGCTTGCTTTGTTGTTTTACCCCTAGTTTCATAGTATTTACCTATGGCATCTGCACTATCAGATATCTCCAGTTTGTCATTGCACGATCCTAGTTCCCCATCCACAGCAAATTGAGTAAATGCCAGTTTAATAAGAAAACCAGGAGTAACAGAGATAACCCAGCTACAGTGGAGATTCGAAGGGTAGGGGTCTGGATAGTTCATGGAGTGAAGGAAGCCTTTACGACCTACTTGTAGAGAATTGCTTCCGCAACCAGAATCTGCAAAAAATAAACAGAACATGTTTTTCAACTGTGAAAAAATGAAGTTATCAGGCTCTATTGTTATAAACTGAATACAAATAGGTTTGGTAAACAGCATGTTAAAAAGAAATTCAAATGATAAATTAAATGTCAAAAATCTAGTAAAGATATCAAACTACTGACTACTGTACTCAGATGATAAAAGTGGATACCAGTTAATTATTATTATTATTATACAGGATCTATATAGCACCAACAGTTACGCAGCACTTTACAACTTGAGGGTAGGCAGTACATATACAATACATTTTAATACAGTAGGAATCTGAGAGCCCTGCTAGCTAGAGCTTACCGTCTAAGGGATAGCAAAGGGCAACAGAACCTTAGGCCAGTGGCCTCCTAACTGCAGCCCGTGGGCCATATGCAGCCTTTTGCCTGCTTTTAACTGGCCTTTGAAGCACTTTTCCTCCCACTTGATATGAGGCACTATTCCTCCCACCGATCAAGTGCACATATTCGCCAGCACACCACGGATCATTGAATAGTGTCCAAAATATTTAATGTAAAATGATCACATCACAAGGGACATAGTGCAACATCTGGGAGCCTCGCAGGACCCCTTCATCACATGCCTGAAGAAGGGGTCCTGTGTGGCTCCAAAATGTTGCACTATGTCCCTTGTGATGTGATCATTCTACAGTTAAGATTTTGGACACTATTCGATGATCACTGTTGTGCTGTGGAATATGTGCACTTGATCTGTGATGCTTCCAGTACCAGTTGGTTGTTGCTTCAGTTCCTGACATTTCTAAGCCTTATTTGGGAAAGTGTGTGATGGGAATATTGACACTACTATTCCTCCCACTGACACTAAAAATGTTGCATAATTCCTGCTACTGACATCAACAATGGAGCACTATTTCTTCTATTGATGCCAATAATGGGCCACTATTCCTCAAATTGACACCGATGGGGCACTATTTCTCCCACTGACACCAACAATGGGGCACTATTCCTCCCACTGACACCAACAATGGGGGACTATTTCTCCCACTGACACCACTGATGGGTCATTATTCCTTGAACTGACACCAACAATGGGACACTATTCCTCCTATGGACTACAACAATAGGGTACTTTTCCTCCCACTGATACTAACGATGGGGCATTATTCCGCCCTCTAGTACCAAATATGCATTGTTTACTCCCACTGAAGCCAGGACAATTTCTACGTCCAATGGCCAGAGTCCAGCCCCCTAAAGTCTAAAGCACAGTAAACTGGCTCTTTGTTTAGAAGTTTTGGAGACCCCTGCTTTAGACAATCAATTTACCTTGTGCTCCTCTATGAAAGGTTTATATATAACTATGACTATAACAGATGAGTAGTTTTTCAAATAATCTCAACTTTCTCATTTGCGTAGGGGAATTAGTCTTTCAGATCCAGCAAAAAACCCTTTTCTCATTTGTCTTGATTATTGGATCGTAACTACTTACTGGTTACCAGCTTCTTTTTTAGGTTAAACTTGACGGATATATGTCTTTATTTCAATCTAACAAATCTATTCAACCCAAACATTTTCCTACCTCTTAAGTGGCATTTTTTAAAATAAAGCTTTGAGCAAATAAAATTATGCTTGTTTTGTTCAAATGTGTTGTTGAATTGCATTTCTACAATTCCCAAAGCATAGTTACTGAGTTTGACAATTCTAGTAAGTAGCAAAGATGAAATAAATGTATAATCACCAATATAAGAAGTACTGGTAGTAGCGGCGGCAGTAGTGGTAGTAGTTGGGATAACACTCCCTTGAAATCCAACATACTTGGCATGGAATATTCCTCGAGTCCCCTGTGGATTTGGTTTATAACGAACAATCATTTTGTTTCCAGAAGAAGCAACGGGATCAGGAATTTCTTTTCCACAAAAGTGTCCTGTAAGTAATACAGTATCTAGTTTAATTTATACGAAGAAAACTGTATTCATGAACTATAGTTCACACAGACGTTTTAGTAGTTAAAAAAAAAATAAAAATGTTTAACTATGTCGGAATGAAGTCTGTTTTTCTTGCACTGTGTAATATCAACTCAGGTGCAAGAGGTACTGACCTATTCCTGAGAGGACCAAGGGCAACATAGAAAAACCTACACAGCCAGTCACTGGTTCCTTTGCAAACAGTCCATTGGGGAAGTTAGCAGTGGTCTTCTGCTATCCATAAATTATAATCATCAATATTTTTATAACTATATGGGCAAATCACAAACTAAAAATCATGGTAGATCAGTCAGCCCTCTTTTTTAAAATTAGTTAGTTCTTTATTGAACAAGTTTAGGTGCACCCCATAGTACCAGAATACAGATTTGACAGCAGCAATATAGATTCCATTGTACAGGTAGATGTGGCTCAAATACAAGCCATACAAAGTATTGTTTATTTTTTTTCATTAATTAATTAATTTATTTATTTTAGATTATGCAATGGAAAGACAATTGCTTGATTTCCCCTTCAACAAAGTCAATGTTGATGAGGGCATCCCTCCCACAGCTGTATTGTGTTCCACCAGTGGGAAGCCTTCCCTGCCAGCAGAACACAATGATCACAGTTGATTGATGAATTGACTTAAGTACAACCAGCCTGCCCATAGATGGACTGAATCTAGGCTGGTTCTTGCTGAACCAGGTGAGGTCCGATTCATTGATGGCCGGCTTTTGATATAAAGTATCTGATCCCTAGCACTATCTCCATAAATCAACAAGTGTCTAATCTAGCCCTCATCTGGATACAAAAGAAATGATACCTCTAGGAGGCTATGGAGAATCAACTGGCTGAGCGGGAGCTAGCCCTGGAGTAATCCCCTTTGGGGAGTTGCAGTGTTGGTAGGTTAGTTTTTCGCATATTAGGGTGGAGTTCACTGCTGTCTGGTGGTAGTATGAGGTGATAACCAAAAGTGAGCTATTGATTTATGGGCAATGTAAAGAAGCATTGCCACCGTAATATGACTTGAGGGAGTAAATAATTTCTTGTCTACCGAACCCAGAAGGCATACCACTGGGTCTTGTGGAATACGAGTATTAAATACAGATGATATTATATTAATAATATCCTTCCAAAATCTGATTATTTTGGACATCACCAGAACATGTGTATCAAATCACCCACATCTCCATTAGATTTGGGGTACAGGGTGGAAAAAATGAGCGGGGGTCCTGGATGCTCGATGAAAAAGAAATAACTGGGAAAGTTTATGCAAAGACAATAAAGAAATGAGAGCCGTGAATGGTAAAATCAGCTCCCACCTCTCCTTATCTAGTTTCCATTTCCTTCTACAAGGTAATCAAAAGTCCTAGGTAGGCGTCAAAAGACCTAAATATGCACAAGAAATCATGCCTTTCTTACTGGTTACAGCTGCTATTTCCTGAATCAGTCATGGCTCCTCAAGAGTTAAGGTAGGGTGGAGAGCTTGAGCCTGAAGCCATGGCGCAGTTGTAGATACTCAAAAACTGTCCTCTTGGGATATCAAATTCTGTTTGTAAAGTAGTGGAGAATTTCAACATATTCGAGGAATACATTTGAGCAAAAAAATCCCAGGCCTGACAGGAATGGCCCAAGTTTCTCCTTGCATATGGAAATGTTGCAACAGGGTCACATATATTGTGAAGTAATTGTTTCTTTTTTATGGGAAAAGGGGAATAACCTTTTATTTGTCATAACAAATATTTGCTCCCATTTCAGACATCTACGCCTGCTTTTCAGACAGTACATGGGTTTAGTGATGCTTGGTGATACACTAAAATGCAGGGATTTCTAAGGCTTACCACTGCATTTGAAAGAAAAAAACTAAACACACCTAATTTTTGTGCTCCTTTCTCTTCCCCATCAAAAACTTCAATCATCTCTGTACATCCAACTAATCCTGCAGTTGCCAGGTCAAATGTTGTAAAGGATAACTTAACTCTGTAGCCAGAATCAACCGTGATTTTCCACTGTAAAAATATGAAAAATATAGATAGAGAACAAACAAATCTTTAAAATGTACAATTACTGATGGCTTTTTATTAAATAATAAGATATTAAGGCCATTATCTGGAAACAATTTGGCTGGAAACAAAGCCTTGGGCAGATTGTAGTTAGAAACAACACCTTTAACTGAAAAAAAACTATGTTTCTGGTAACTCCTTCACCTCTCTGCTGACATTTCCCTAAATTGCCAATGTCAATTGTCAATGTTAAGATCTTTGCCCTCAGGCATGAAATCTCTACTGAAACCAGCTTCTGCTACAGGTATAGCCAGACCACGCCTCTCCATCAGGTGTAGACTGCATGAAGGAGGCAGGCAACTATGGGCTCATCTCACTGAGCCCAGACCTTGTCCTCCCACAGTGTGTACATGAGCTCCATTGGCAGGGTCAGCTTAGGGGTGATGTGTCTTAGGTATGATGGGCAGCAGAAGAGCATGTATAACTCCTACAATTGTGCTCTGCCATTGGGTTGGCTGGGGTGGGGGTGAGGGTTAGATAGATGAGGAATAGTGGCTCCCTTAACCACTTCAGCCCTGGAAGGATTTCCCATGTTAGAGCCAGAGCACTTTTTGCGATTCAGCACTGCATCGCTTTAATTGATAATTGCGCGGTCGTGTGACATTGTACCCAAACAAAATTGGCGTCCTTTTTTCCCCACAAATAGAGCTTTCTATTGATGGTATTTGATCATCTCTGCGTCACTACTGATCACCGCTATAAACAAAAAAAGAGTGACGATTTTTTAAAAAATACAATATTTCTTACTTTTTGCTAAAATACATATCCAAAAAAATAAAATAAAAACAAAATACAAATGTATTCATTAGTTTTGGCCGATATATATTCTTCTACTTATTTGTGGTAAAAAAACCCCGTAATTGGCATTTATTGATCGGGACTGTGGTATTGCGGCAGACATGTCGGACATTTTTGACACTTTTTTGGGACCACAGACATTTATACAGCCATCAGATCTAAAAATAGTCACTGATTACTGTATAAATGTCACTGGCAGGGAAGGGGTTAACCTGCAGGGGGTGATCTGTTCTAACTGTGTGGGGGTTAGGCTGGCAGGAGCATAACAGATCTAACTTATCCCAGTGAGAGGGATCAGTAGATCAGTGTTATGTCCCCTGTCAGAGCGGGGAACCGCCGTGTTCACATTGGTGTCTCCCCGCTTTTCTCCTATTGTAAGCGATGGCGGGTCGTCCGCGGACATCGAGTTCACCCGACCTGCGGCCACACTCCTGGAGCTTGCGGCGAGCACGAGAGCACGCCGGCAGCGGCACGTGCTCACCCCCCAGCCGCGCGTGCACGAATCACCTTTTATTATTACTATTATTATACAGGATTTTTATAGCGCCAACAGTTTACGCAGCACTTTACAATATTAAAGGGGGACAATACAGGTACAATACAATAGAATACAAAAGGATTAAGAGGGCCCTGCTCAGAAGAGCTTATAATATAATATGG
>BLSH010024418.1:124559-140358 GCA_018402905.1 Glandirana rugosa
CCAGACGTATATTTCGTCTGTGGATATCGAGTTGTCACAAAACCGTTTCATCAGTGTATTGTGTTCTTCACCTCGCAGATTTTTCCACAGTAGTAAATCCATAAGGATTGGTGAAGTCGGGGCCTTCCTAAAGGTCGAAATCCTGGCCTCGTGAAAAACGCTAAGCCGCGACGCAGCGAAATTGACTGTTAACGCGCCAGCACGCTGCAACGTGGGTTTGCTTTAAACGTAGGAAAAAAAGGGTGTTTGTCTCGAAAGAAAACCACCATAAACTAGTGGAGACGCAGTAAAGACTAGCGGCGATATTGGCCACTTTTGCGCAAACCAATCAATAAACGCCGATTGCGATTTTTTTTATCGCAAATATGAGGAAGAATATAAATCGGCCAAAAACGGTGAAAAAAATTTTTTTTTATATTTATTTTTTGGATTTGTATTTTAGCAAAAAGTAAGAAATTTGGGTTTTTTTGCAAAATTGTCGCTCTTCTTTTGTTTATAGCGGCGATCAGAAATGACGCAGAGGTGATCAAATACCACCAAAAGAAAGCTCTGTTTGTGGGAAAAAAAGGATGCAAATTTCGTTTGGGTGCAACGTCGCACGACCGCGCAATTGTCAGTTAAAGCGACGCAGCGCCGAATCGCAAAAAGTGCTCCGGTCCTAAAGCTGGAAATCCTTCCGGGGCTGAAGTGGTTAGGAATACCTAAATGATGACACCTTTTTAGACGCTCCACTTCTTGTGTTATGTGACTACTTTGCCAAAACACTGTTGAGCTATAGGTGTCTGCTTTATATGCAGACCTTTTTATCTGTACACATCACCAAACAAGAGAAATAGGGATGATGTGTTTCTTGAACTGTAGTGAATTTTCTGAACCAACCCCAACCATCCCAGGATTTTAATCCTGGAGCCCAGTCAGGGTCGACAACACAGTGGGTGGAATTTCTACTCTGCAATGCAGGTTCCATTCACCGCCCCTGCCTGCAGCTGTCAACTCTAGTATTCATACATTTGTGTACTCAACGAAAAACTGTGTTTGGTTGCTAGGACCACAAACAATAGTTATTTTTTTGACAATCCAGTATAATCGTACTTGAAAAATCCCCTTTTATGTTGTCAGTATGTTTGTTGTCTGTCTGCTGGCCATCTCTTTCCTCAACTTCCTGGATTGCCTGTATGCTTTGCAGCTTTTCCTCTGCTGTTTACTTTCAGTCTCTAAGGACTACATATCCCATGGCACTGTCTTCAACAAAGCAATAGAAGGCTTAGAGTTTCTGTGGCCATTCACAGCCGCTTGCATGTAACTGAACATACAACAATTACCTGTGAATAATCTGCACTGGATGTAGAGTGTTTGCTTCCAGGCATAGGTGTGCGCAGCCTATTGCAGTAGGGTGTGCACCCCGAAGCTCAAACACGCATGCTTTTCTCTGTTCAGCTGCAACGAACAGTGAATGAATAGGAAGTGCTCTGTGCTGAGCAGCTTCCTGTTCATTCACAAACTGAAGCATAGTTAACACTTACTCACTTAGTAAATAAAACACTTTACTATGCTTCAGCTATGAATGAACACATCCCCGCGCAGCAGCCAAGGGGAGAGGAGGGAAGCCAGCAGCACTACAGTGGGTGCAACACAGGGAGGAAGGACGGGCAGTAGTGGAAATTGTAACCGCACAGAGTGACTAGGGTGTACCCAGGCACACCCCCTGCACACGCCTATGCTTCCAGGGCAATCATCCACAGGTATTGCTGCATGTTTGATTATATGCAAACAACTGCAAATGGCTGTGACTACTGTCAGCGATTTCTTGCTTTAATTGGGGCGGCTGTTCACAGGAAACTCCACTGAGTCTCCCACAAGAAATTGCAGTCAACCCCAAATGCTGGGGTGAGTAAGGCTTTATATGTAAATATATATTACTGAGAATATTATGTCCACTGTTACAACACAAGGCAGACCTTAAGTGAGCTTATATTAAATATTTTTATCTTAAGTGATAATTATTAAACAGCCCAGGTTGCTTATAATTGCTAGTTATGATTGATTTGAATGCAGCTGCATTCTTATTTCCATATGACACCATTAAAAGGGCGAAATAAGGTCACACCTGGTCTCAATTCCCATATCTAGACAGGCCAAGTCAATACAACATTTCATGAAAGCCTTTCAGCACTCTGGGAATGAGAGGAGAGATTAGCCACATCACAAAGGACAGCCATTTGTCATGCTTGTATAATTACCTGATACAGAACATCATTCGAGCTTCGATATATGCTTGGGGATTGGAACTCCCCAGTGTTGCCTTGTAAAATGCCTCCTCCTCCCACAATGTCTGAAACAATAGATTTACCAAATATAATTAATCATAAATATAGTCACAGGCGTGAATACATTAAGGTTTTTTTAAGCAAACTGATAGCACATGCTGTAATTTCATAAATCAATATAAAAAATGACTATAGAGATATATGAATTTAGCTAACAACTATATAAGTGACTCTAACAGAGCTCGAGATATTTATGACACTCGTTGTATCCCTAGCTGAGAACTCAGTCCTAATTAAAACCTCATTAAAATATTAATAACAACAAATGCCTGCATTCCTATTCCTGATATACCTTTTGTGAGTTTAATTTTTTACTGGAAGGGTAACGTCACTTTCGTAAATAAAATATATAGCAAATAAAAAATATAGTATACTCAACTGTGCCACAGGCCATATTGTAATAAATCATGAATGAACACCACACTCCAAACAGCTCTAAGTTCTTGGAAGGTAAAGAAAGGGCTCAGACACAGTTTCTCCTGATAGGCCATGCTCCCGACACGTTTTGCCCCGAACCGGGGCTTAGTCAGAGGGCGAAGCCTATGCGGAGGAGCTCTTTACCTTCCAAGCAGTTAGAGCTGTTTCTTGGATTAGCATACATGCCAGCACTCCAGGGCGGGATAACAGTGCCATCATTTCGGCGCTGCTCCATCAGGCATATAGAAGGTCACAAGCCATATTGTATTTTAACCACTTCAGCCCCGGAAGGATTTGCCCCCTTCCTGACCAGAGCCCTTTTTGCGATTCGGCACTGCATCGCTTTAACTGACAATTGCGCGGTCATGCGAGGTTGTACCCAAACGAAATTAGTGTCCTTTTTTTCCCACAAATAGAGCTTTCTTTTGGTGGTATTTGATCACCGCTGCGTCATTTCTGATCGCCGCTATAAATAAAAGAAGAGCGACAATTTTGCAAAAAAAACAACATTTCTTACTTTTTGCTAAAATACAAATCCAAAAAAAATATAAAAAAACATTTTTTTTCATCGGTTTTGGCCGATTTATATTCTTCCTCATATTTGTGATAAAAAAATCGCAATCGGCATTTATTGATTGGTTTGCACAAAGGTTGCCGCGTTTACGGATGATGAGAATTCATTTCTGGGGTTTTTATTATTATTATTTTCTTTTTACTAGTAATGGCGGCGATCTGCGATTTTTAGCGGTACTGCGATATTGCAACAGGCATGTCGGAACATTTTGACACTTTTTTGGGACCATTGGCATTTATACAGCGATCAGTGCTATAAAAATGCACTGATTACTGTGTAAATGCCATTGGCAGTGAAGGGGTTAACCTGCAGGGGGCGCTCTAAGGGTTAACTGTGTTCCCTGGGCGTGTTCTAACTGTCTTAGTGTTTGACTGGTAGGGGGAGGGGAGTGATCACAGCTTCCATATAGAGGAAGGCTGTGATCACTCCCTTCCCCCTCTAACAGAACGGAGATCCGTGTTTACTTACACGGACCTCCGTTCTTTCACTCCGGGGGGGGGCATCGCGGGTAGCCGGCAGAGATCAAGTCCGCCGCACCCGCTCCCTGGCCCTCCCCGGACACAGTGAGCGTGCTAGCGCGCCTCCGGCGGGGTGCGCGCGCTCACAGTGCGCGATCTAGCAGCCGCCGTAAGATGACGGCGGTTTGCCCAGGAGAGCCATCTTGTCGCCAGTCGGCAAGTGGTTAATGTTATAAAAATTACCTTTCCTTTTCAATCTGCAGCCGCTGTAATTGTCTGTAAAAGTCAATGCAATATGGCAACCTGGAGGCCTTCTGTACACATTTGATACAGGACTTCCCCAGAAATGTAATTTCCTGTTTGCGTGGTTAGTGACTGGCTGAGGGAGAAGTTGAACACAGCTTCTCCCCTTTGCTGCCTTAGGAAACTGCTACCAAGATGCAATTAGAACCTAAGTCCCTAAGAAATCAAAGATACAAACACAGAGAATATTCTGCAAAGGATTAGAATTCACTATTTTAATCATTGCCCTTATGGGGTAGCCTGATTTTTAATCTGCAGCCGCTGTAATTGTCTGTAAAAGTAAATGCAGCAATATGGCAACCTAGAGGCATTCTCTACACATGTGATACAGAACTTTCCCAGAAATGTAATTTCCTGTTTGTGTGGTTAGTGACTGGCTGAGGGAGAAGTTGAACATAGCTTCTCACCTTTGCTGCCTTAGGAAACCGCTACCAAGATGCAACTAGAACCTAAGCCCCTAAGAAACCAAAGACACAAACACAGAATATTCTGCAAAGGATTCACTATTTCAGTCATTGTCAATATGGGGTATCCTGATTGTTCTTCAAACTGTCTGTTTCTGCAGTCTAGAAATAAATTGTTATTCAGGTTATTTCTCCAAAGTCATTGACACCCATGTTGTTCTGCTAACATCCCAGTGAAAGAACCAGCCCGGAGCTGGATGTACCAGGAAATAAGAGACAGACACATGAACTGGGCCATCACAATGTAGCATATCATGACATCTACATATTATTGGCAGAGATTTCAGGGTAAATAGTGTTATATACATATACAGTAAGACCATGGCTTATTCCTTTTCATGTTCAGTCAAGACTTTGAGCTTTCATGGGATTTCCTCTCCTCTCCAGATGGCTGAGCAGAGTGTTGAGAGTGGTGAAGGAGAGAAAGATAGAGTGGGTATGCACAAGTGACAAGGGTCGCTTTTATGAGAACCCTTTTCTTTTCAAAGTGTGGGCAAAGCATAGGTTTGCTGTAAGTCCAATGGCTACATTAAGAATAAAGCATTAAATATTGGGGAGGAGGAGGGTTGTTATGAGTTAAAGGCTAGGAGAAGTGTTTAGGTTGTAGGGAGAATTAAAGATGTACTTTAGTGGTAGGAAACCAAATTACAGACTTTATGGGAAACTGTAGGATTCCATGTTGTTTTAGCACCTAAAGCTTTGTACCAAGAATACTACCCTACACACCAAAAGGACCATGTACTGTACCAGTAGGACTAATTGTTGGGTGGAATCAACGTAATTTACCAGAGTGTTTATGTACTGTAAACCTTCTGTTCAAACCTGGGAAAGTGGCCCTCAATGATTGTCTTTTCATATGGACTAGGCGGCACAGTAGTGTATTGGTTAGCACTTCTGCCTAGCAACAAAAGGGTCGCTGGTTCAAATCCCAACCACGACACTACCTGCCTGGAGTTTGCATGTTCTCCCTGTGCCTGCGTGGGTTTACTCCGGTTCACTCCCACACTCAAAAGACAAAGACATGCTGGTAGGTTGATTGGATCCTGTCTAAATTGGCCCTAGTATGTGTATGCATGAATGTGAGTTAGGGACCTTATATTGTAAGCTCCTTGAGGGTAGGGACTGATGCGAATGTACAATGTATATGTAAAGCGCTGCATAAATTCACGGCGCTATATAAGTACCAGAAATAAAAAATATGGGAACATTGACTACATATCAACTTCTCATCTGCCAGCTGATTGAGAGGTCAAGAACACAACCTCTTCTCACTAAAGCCCCGTACACACTGTTCGACGATCGCGTCGAATCGTATGTTGGCTGTTGTATGCAGCATACTGACTGCACTACACGATCGTACGTCCAGGGAAAGAACGTTAAGGTGATTGTAATTAGCATCCAGCCATTCCTGACTTTGGGCATGCGTGTTTTGCACAATACAACTTTGTTGTACCAACTGCTCTGTACACACGATACAACTAGTCTGCTCATACAACTCCCTTGTACGACCGTCGTATGTTCGACTGTTCAAATCGCGCATACGAACGATCGATTTCGCATACAACGGTCGTGAGTACAACCTGTTGTATGCGATCGTCGAACCGTGTGTACGGGGCATAAGAGAGCTTATCAGTTAAACAGGCAGCAGGGAAGGTCAGTATGAACACTCTTCTTTTGCAGATCAATCATTTTGACATTTTAACTTCGGAATAGGGCTGCTTTACCCATAGTTACAACATAATTAACAATATAGCAGGGCATTATACAGTGCATATTACAACTTGCCTACTGCACTTGCTAGTGTATGTGTACTTCACCTGTATATTAAATTTGTTCAGCAAGAACAATTTTTTCCCACAATCCATAAATAAAAGAAATAATAAGTTATAGTTGAGTAGTGACAATTCTTGGGCATCTTTGCTGACAGGATTTTCGAAATCTTAAGGACAAAGATGGATCTATGGGCTCAAATAGGTCATCTATTTTTCTTTATTCTGCAGGGCTGCAGTATACCTCTATTCTCTCCCTAGAGGATTTCAATTTTTCCATACTTTTTCTTATTATCCCACAAAATATAGTGCCAGTTTACTAGTAAACTTGTACTTTATCTATGTGATTGCCATTGTTTTGCATTACAAACTAAAGTTTACTTATGCTGACCCAGAAAGGTGCCACGTGTTTGTAACTCCTAATTAATATAAGAAATGGCAGCAAAAAGAATGCAAAGTTTCACACAACATTACAATATATTCATGCATCTCCTTTGTGGCTATTTTTTAAATAGATGTAGGCAAAGGAAAATCTGTCTTCTGAGAGCTGAAAATATATTAACAGCTCAGTTTCATTGGCTATTTATACTAATAGTTTCACACATGTGTATAGCACCAGAGTAGTACAAAAATATTTTTTTATTCTTCAGATCAGTCCCTGCTACAATTGGGGAAGACAACAATTTTAAAATTGGGCTTGAAGCCTCCAGCATGTTTTTTTGGATTGTTATTGGAAACTGGAGGACTGGAGGATTTAGAGGAGTGTTAGTCAGCACCGGGAGAATTTTCAAACCCCAAAGTGTAAAGATTTAGATTGTATTTGAACCAAACATTTCAATGCTTTAATTCAGTGGTTCTCAACTCCTGTCCTTGGGACCCACCAACAGGCCAGGTTTTAAGTATTACCTTGGGGAGATGCAGACTAGATTACTGCAATCACTGAGCAGCAAATTATATCACCTGTGATGTATTTCAGTTATCCCTGAAACCTGGCCTGTTAGTGGGTACTGAGGACAGGAGTTGAGAACCACTGCTTTAAGTGAACCTGTGTTTTGCATATGCACCATGTGACATCTTGGGAGAGTAATGTCTTGAGGGTTTCTCACCCCTCAAATTGCCCTTCCCTGGACTCGACAAATAAGAGGAGGGTGCCCTGATTACACCAGTCTCCCATGGTGGACAGGCTAACCAACCTGTGACCAGGAACTGCTATAGATCCAAATCGTATACATTTTTTGTTCAGAATTTACATTAAATTATTTTTGCACACTCAATAATAATTTGACTATGTTGTTGGACTGCACATTTTTTTTGCATTGAGAATATTTTAAATTTGTATTGCTTTAAGTGCTTTTTGTGCTTGTACTCACCTGACACCTTGTTCGGATCCACAGCTTCATACCTTGCCCGAAATCCCTTGTCTGATGTTTTATCATTAGTGGTAAATTTTACAAAAAGCTTGTTTCCAACTGAAACTACAGGACCAGGAGTTAAGTGCCCACAGTATGTACCTGTGTACAAATAAATAAAACATTAAATTATAACATGAAGAATGAAAATTCATGTTTGCCATGAACATATATTTCAGTAGTTACCCACAATAACCCTTGGCTAGGAAAGGGGCTAAAAGAGACATAGGCAGACAACCTGTAAGCCACATAAATACACACTTTGCTGGCATTTACTTTATTCCTATGTTCATAAGTACAACATTTCACATCCAAAATGTAGAAATCAGAATGTACATCAATGACTTTTCATCCAGATGGTTTATTAGCAAGCAGATCAATGTCAGCTCTCACTGCAATCATTTTCACCTCCAACCACAACTTCAACATGTTTCACCGTTAATAGGGCTTAAGCCCTGATTAAGAATCATTAAGCCCTGTTAATGGTGAGACACATTGGGGTTGTGGTTTAGGCTGGGTTCACACTTGTCCGACAAACGGACCGACATTGTGAGCACAAGCCGCATTACGTCACAAAATCAATGTTTCCCTATGAGAGCCGTCTTAACTGGTCCGACACAAGTCGGTCCGACTTTGAAAAAGGTTCCTGTACTACTTTGGTCCGACTCTGGTCCTACTTCAGCCCATTGAATATCATTGAAGTAGGATCAAAGTCGGATCCTTATTCTAACCATCCCACTTGTGACATCCAACTTGGTGATTACAGCAGCAGTAAAGGAATTTATCTCACACTGGAATTGTTTTGATTGGTCAAAGGACAAGTCAGACTATCTCAAAGTCGGAGCAAAATCTTATCTTGTTCATTCAAGTCGGATGGAAGTAGGACAGAAGTAGGACAGAAGTAGGACAGAAGTAGGACCGATGCTGCAGGGCAAAGTAGTATCAAAAGTCTGACCAGTTTTGTGTCAGATAGTGTGAACCCAGCCTCAAGGTGGAAAGGATTGCAGCGTCAGCTTTCATTGATCTGCTTGCTAATAAACCATCTGAATGAAATGTTGATGTGCGGCCTGGTTTCTACAGTTTCAAAATGAAATGGAGTGGGATCCTTAGGCTTTGACACCCAGATTGCCTGTGAAACTTAAGAGAATGGCACAGTCGCAGATGAGCTTCTCAGTATTCTATTCTGTATTGCAGACAGATTGTAAGTGATTTACAAGGAAAGATAACATTTTATTGCATTTAGAAATACAGACAACTCTCCTTTCTAAAGCTTTGATGGATAATTATCTATATAATCACCCCTCTTAGTGGTAAATAGTTTATCTCAACCCTCTAACTGCTACTTTATCTGGATAGCTTGGCCTGTTAAAGCAAGTTGAAAAATAACAGACCTACTGGCTGGATCACAAGGTGAAAATAAAAAAGCCTAAAAAATAAAATTTCAGCCACTACAGCTAAGAATTGGTGAGCTGCAATTTAATACATTTTTGTTTTTGGGCTTATTAATGCTTCAAGTACTGCCCCATCTCAACTATCATTGCTTACAAAGAAAGTGGATCTAAATATATGTAATGTGCACCAATCAACTCAATTTTTTAACCACTTAGGCTTAAAGTATAAAACTTTTAATACAATATTTTTTTTTTGAAAGGTATGACCAAAAATACTTAGAATGCCTAACATGGCTTAATACTTACATGGAGAGAACAAAAACTGTGCTAGAGGGAACTAACCTCACTAACATTTCTTAAAGCGGAACTACACTGCATCTGAGCACCACAAACCAAAAACACTATTTGATTCATTTTTAATATTAAAAGCAAACTCATCCATTCATTCATATCTCCATGCTACACTATATTACCAAAAATATTGGGACACCTGCCTTTACACGCTTAGGGTTCAATATGGAGTTGGCCCACCCTTTGCAACTATAGCTGCTTCAACTCTTCTTGGAAGGCTGTCCACAAAGTTTAGAATTGTGTCTATGGAAATGTTTGACCATTCTTCCAGAAACGCATTTGTGACGACAAGCACTGATGTGGAGGAGAAGGCCTGGCTCGCAGTCTCTGCTCTAATTCATCCCCAAGGTGTTCTATCGGGTTGAGATAAGGACTCTGTGCAGGTCAATCAGGTTCCTCCACCCCAAACTCGCTCATCCATGTCTTTATGGACCTTGCTTTGTGCACTGGTTCAAATCAGTTGGTGGAGGGGGGATTATGGTCTGGGGTTGTTTTTCAGGGGTTGGGCTTGGCCCAATGAAGGGAACTATTAAGGCATCAGCATACCAAGACATTTTGGACAATTTCATGCTCCCAACTTTGTGGGAACAGTTTGGGGATGACCCCTTCCTGTTCCAACATGACTGCGTACCAGTGCACAAAGCAAGGTCCATAAAGGCATGGATGAGTGAGTTTGGGGTGGTGGAACTTGACTGACCTGCACAAAGTCTTGACCTCAACCCGATAGAACATCTTTGGTATGAATTAGAGCGGAAACTGTGAGCCAGGACTTTGTGTCCACATCAGTGCCTGACCTCACAAATGCACTTCTGGAAGAATGGTCAAACATTCCCATAGACACACTCCTAAACCTTGTGGACAGCAATCCCAAAAGAGTTGAAGCTGTTATAGCGGCAAAGGGTGAGCCAACTCAATATTGAAGCCTATGGGCTAAGACTGGGATGCCATTAAAGTTCATGTGTGTGTCCCAATACCTTTAGTAATATAGTGTATATTTTGCTGACAAATCACTTTGAAAACCACCCCCTAGCATTTCTGGCCTTGGCCATCTTGAGTAAGGACCGATGATTCATTTAGTATTTACTCCCTGCAATCCATCTGCTCAGGCATGCAGGCAGGAGGGAGTGCTTAAATGAGAAACCCCTTCCTGAAGACTCCTAGAATGTATGACATCATTTGCCTAGGTCTGGAAACCAGGAAGTAACTGAAGAAATGTTTATTGCTAATATACTATCTACCGTATATACTCGGGTATAAGTCGAGTTTTTCAGCACATTTTTTGTGCTGAAAAAGACCCCCCTCCACTTATACCCGAGTCAGTGTCTGTGGGTGATCAGTAGTTTCCCATTAAACAGAGCCGTGCTGCTTCTAAGAGCTGTTCTGTGCTTTGTAAGTGTGATTAAACACATTGGAATGTAAAGAATGCTGAGAGAGGTGTCAGATTTTCAGCTTGATGTCGGCAGGTGGGCGGGACAAGCTGATGTTAGCTGTTCAGTCCCGCCCACCTCCTGATCTCAGTGAAGAGCTCTCTCTGCATTCTCAGCATTCTCTACATTCCAATGTGTTTAGTCACAGTTACAAAGCACAGAACGGCTCTTAGAAGCAGCACAGCTCTGTTTAATGTGAAACTAAACTACCTTACTCATCCCTTATGTGTTCTGGCTACAGTCTCTGTGTCCTGGCATTAATATCCCTGTGTCCTGGCATTAAAATCCCTGTGTTCTGGCTAAAATCCCTGTGTTCTGGCTAAAATCCCTGTGTTCTGGCATCCTGTCCCTGTGTTCTGGCTCCCTGTCTCTGTGTTCTGGCTCCCTGTCCCTGTGTTCTGGCTCCCTGTCCCTGTGTTCTGGCTGCTGCATTTCACACCCTAGGCTTATATGCGGGTCAATACGCTTTCCCATATTTTTTGGGCAAAAGTAGGGGGGTCGGCTTATACACGGGTCGACTTATACATGAGTATATACGATATTTACTAATGCTAGCAGCATAAAAATTAAAAAAGCCAGCGTTGATTGACAGTGAAGTTCTGCTTTCAGATACCAACATTGTTCACTAGTTTGGACTAATTATTGTCTCCAAGAATTTATAACTATGTAAGATATTGTTCACTTATCTGAGCTCACTCTAGTCTCCAAAAAACAAATTACTAGATAAATTGTTGTTCACTACTCTGATCCTCCTCTGATCCCCCAAAACTAGTAACTATGTAAACCATTCCTCATTTTTGCTCTCCCTGAAACAAATACCAAAAATAAAAGTGGTGAACAAATTCCCCAAAGTAACCCAAAACCCATATTACATACCTTCAGTATCAATTCATTTAAAATATTAAACTAGAACTGTGCTCCCCCATTAAAACATGTGCTGCAACACTTCTGCACTTACAGTTGACTATTAGTCCCCCTGGACAGTTCCACCAATTTTTTATACTAATATTATACAGGATTTATAAAACGCCAACATTTTTTGCAGCAGGAGACAGTACAGTTTCAATGTAGGAGGATGAGGAATTTCCTGCTCAAATACCTGTTGATCCTGCCAGTGATGCCTAATGCATCTTTTTGTGATGGTGTGGTAAAGATGCTGCACTGCTCCTGAGTTTAGAGCAAAGTTGCCACTCTCTGCCTGCACTACACTGGGTGAAAATATGTTGCAGGGTCTGTGGCTAGTATCAATATGACTGCTGATTAACACGCCTGTAGCTGTCAATGCTTTTTTAATCAACAACACAGTTAAAAATCTCTCCCATTGTGAGCTGCAGTGTCTGGGAGGGGGGATGTGTGAGATACTATTGAATAGGAGGATTTGACTTAGAGGTTATTTACTTGCATCGTATATTAACTCGATGTGGTGTGGTACTTGTTTAGTCTATCATAAAGGAACCTTTAGTTGTACTTTAGGTTTTTATCTTATTTATGAATTCTTTTCATATTTGAAAGACTTGCCATCAAAATATTTGTATAGAGCAAAAAGTTTGACTCTGTAAACTATGCAAGGACATTGCAACACAGCTACAGTAATAAATATAAGTATGCCACCTAGAAAAGCTCATGGGCATATTATCTGGCAAACAAGAGTTCTATCACTGTGTCTTTGTATCATTTTTATACATACCCAGAACGCCGACATTATCTTCAACAGTGATGTGATCTGAACTACAAAGTGTGCTGCTTTCTACCTGGAACTCTGTGAACCACAAGTGGACTACCTGAAAAATACAATTTGTACAAGTCAAGTAATCACCTATTTTATACACACACACATATATAGTATAATAAACTAGGGGGAGATCTTCAAAGTGAGAAAAAATTGTAATCATTCTGTTCTTTGTTGGTGAACTTTCCATTCATGAGAAAAGGAAAAGCAGCAACAGCCATATAACGTTTTTTAGGGCTAGTTTACACTTGTGGCTGGGAGGCAGTAATAATAGGTAATTATGGTAAGCCATGGCTTTACTGCTGCCCCCACACACAAAGCTGCCCTCTTAAAGTGGTTGTCAACTCGTGACAACCACTTTAACCTACAGGTAAGCCTATAATAAGCCTATAATAAGGTAAGCCTATAATAAGGCTTACCTGTAGGTGCCCTGCATATCTCCTAAACCTGTACGGTTCAGGAGATATGCAGTGTATTTGCCGGCACATGCGCAGTGAAGAAACGGCCTCCATGCCGTTCCTCCACTGCGACCGTGCCATGACTGGCGGCTCCCGTGTGCATGTGCGGGAGTGACGTCATGCGACTCCGGCCAGTCACAGCGCCGGAGTCGCGGCCCTGGAAGGAAGAGGGGCAGAAGATGGACGCCGCCAGCACAGGGGACAGCGCTGGACATCGCAGGCTTCGTTTTCAGGTAAGTGGCACATAATGGGCTACTATGCGATGCATAGTAGCCCATTATGCTTCTACACTACAGGGGCATGTAGAGGAAGTAAACCCCATCTGGGTTTACTTCCTCTTTAAGCTGCAAAGGCAGCTGAATGGAATTTGTACACATGCCGTGGCTGTGATGCTTTAGTTCATGGGTTCATCACAAATGGTATCTTCTGTTATATTTGACATTCAGTACCATCAATGACTGTGACCCATTTAAGTTAATACAGCCACATCACATCTGCATACCTCCCAACTTTTTGAGATGGGAATGAGGGACACCTATCAGCAAAAGTACACAGGTATAGGACACACCCCTTGCCATGCCCCCTTAAAGGAGAATTGTACAAATTAACAAGATTGGCTAAAACCACAAGTGCTTTTTTTTACCAATACTTTTTCTTTATATTGGCATTTGGAATTTACAAATGCAGCAACTTAGAAATCAGATGAAAGGTTTAGCACAGGTAAACACTTATTGATATATAAAAAGTGCATTTTATATACAACTATATAGATGAGACCAAAATGAGGGACAAATGAGGAGAACAGAGGGACATGGCTCAAAATCAGGGACAGTCCCTCAAAAATCAGGGACAGTTGGGAGCTATGCATCTGATGCAGTGCTTTAAAGCTTTAAAGAGTTAAAATAGGCAATGAGGAAGCAACACATCACCTCCTAACCTCCTGTCAAATGCCCCCTTATAAACAATCCACCGCTGAGGGCAACACTAGTTTAAATGAGTCTTTGCTTGTGCTCATTATTCTTGATTGCAGTTAGTATGGTTGTAAATATTCCCCTAAGCATCCTATTACCGTTGGTATTGCTTTGGTGCAAATGCAGTTCTCCTACTGGTGAAATCTAGCATTGTAGTAAAACTACTGTATACTGCTTGAGATCACCAAGCAAAGAAAAAATCAGCAGGTTTTCTGGGAGAGAGTACAACGACCTAGAGGTAGTGTTTTTCTAAATAAAGGGGAACCATTCTTTGCCCATGCAGGGTAAAGTAGAAGGGTTCATCCCCAGCAGCAGTATTTTCTCACCTTTCTCTAATTCCCCTGTCACTCCAGATATCTAATAAATAGGTAGATAAATAATAATAATAATAATAATATCTACCAGGATCAAGTAAAGGCCTGGTAAGCTAGAAGTAATTTTAACTGGTGCTTATACAGGGCTAAGGACTCTATCCCCATCAACATGTGACAGTGCTGGGCCAAGCTCCAGTGCTGCCATATGAGAGGCAGGGGAGTGATTTTCATGCTCCACCATACCAAGGATGGAAAAAAAAAATATTTTTTTGCAGCCAGTGGTTGAACAGAGGAAATGCAAGTATATGATACTGGGGAAGGAGTATTAACAGGCTTGCGTTAAAGTCCCCTTTAGCGTAATTTATTACATACATTTTTAGGTGCACTATAAAGACAAGATTCATGATGATTCAGGATGTTTAGAGCAAGCTAGACCTGTCTGTTAGCAATGATAATAAATGTACAAAGATCAACTGAACAGATACTGTATATTGGCCCTTAACTGTTAGATCAAAAAACCTGGACTTTGGTAGCCGAGGGCATTTATGATACGTGATGTGTAGCACAATAGTTTATTTGCGTTGGTATTAAAGAATACATAGTAGCGTTGCCATATATAAGTGATAATTTAGTGGTGACTAGCAAAATTCCCTGAACATTTATACCTAACATTTTTTAATTATTATCATAGGGGCTGAATACAAATGCCCTGCTGAAACATGCATGTGGGGCAGGGAAAGAACCTGACAAACCAGCACTTACATGAGTTTGATTGTAAAGAATTTCCTACTAATTTTCAAGAAATGTAACTTGCCTTTAAAATATTTACATATTTGGAGATGGGGAGGTATGGCCACTAGATGAAGACTTGACAAACTGGGAACGTTGGCTCTTGCCAAGAGGTCTTGAATGTTTCAGTATATGTTTAACCACTTCAACACTAGGCCTATTTTGTGGACTTGGTGTTCACAAGTTAAAACCATTTTTTTTTTGCTATAACATTACTTAACCACTTAAGGACCGGAAGGATTTCCAGCTTTAGGACCGGAGCCCTTTTTGCGATTCGGCGCTGCGTCGCTTTAACTGACAATTGCGCGGTCGTGCGGCGTTGTACCCAAACGAAATTGGCGTCCTTTTTTTCCCACAAATAGAGCTTTCTTTTGGTGGTATTTGATCACCGCTGCATCATTTCTGATCGCTGCTATAAACAAAAGAAGAGCGACAATTTTGCAAAAAAACCCAAATTTCTTACTTTTTGCTAAAATACAAATCCAAAAAAAAAATATAAAAAAACTTTTTTTTTCACCGTTTTTGGCCGATTTATATTCTTCCTCATATTTGCGATAAAAAAAAATCGCAATCGGCGTTTATTGATTGGTTTGCGCAAAAGTGGCCGCGTTTACGGATGATGAGAATTCATTTTTGGGGTTTTTATTT
>BLSH010024418.1:140474-167299 GCA_018402905.1 Glandirana rugosa
AAAAGATAATGTTCCTTACAAATGTAAGAAGACGCTCGTCCGCGTTAAAGTTTCATACTGTACAACCCATAGTTAAATAAGCCACATTGTAAAAGAAAGTGTTATACCTTTTTTTTAACCCGATTGACATGACAACAGAATTATCACGAACATTCTGACGACGCGTTTATTTCACGCTGTATTTCAAAACGTTCCTGGTGGTAAAATAAGAGATCCCACAATCTTTTTTTATATATATATTAAAAACCCCCCAAATTGGTGAACGGCTGGCGGCTAGCCTCTAACTGCCGCCGTTTCACCGAGACATTGCGTTTTGCGGCAGTATGCTGCCCTCACAGTATCTCTGTATCGCAGCCGCCGTCGTATGACGGCGTTTTGCGTTACAGAGCCACTTTGCCGCCGTCAATCTCCGATCGGCGGTCGGCAAGTGGTTAAACCCCCCAAAAATTATATATATATTTTTTTCTAACACCCTAGAGAATAAAATGGTGGTCCTTGCAAAACTTTATGTCGCACTTTATTTGCGCAGCAGTCTTACAAGCACTATTAAGACAACAGTACAGTTAGCCCAATTTTTTTTCCATATTGTGAAAGAAAATGTTACACCGAATAAATTGATACCCAACATGTCATACTTTGAAATTGCGCCTGCTCGCAGAAGAATGTAAACATTCCTTGTAATAGAAAAAAGCATGCCAGGAACTCCTAAATATGAGATCTGGGGTCAAAAAGACCTCAGATCTCATATTTACAGTTAAATGCAAAAAAAAAAAAAAATTAAACAAAATGACAGTTAAAAAGAAAAATGGGCCTTTTAAGACCGTTGGGCGGAAGCGACGTGTGACGTTGCTTCTGCCCTGCAATGTTATGGAGCCGAGTGGGCAGCATCTTCCGCTCACTCGGCTTCCTGTGCAAGGGGGGAACGGACCCGATCATCTCCGCCGCTGTTGACGGTCTGGTAAGTGGCGGAGATGACGGGAAAGTGGCAGGAGGGGCACCTCTCCAGCCACCGATAAAAGTGATCTTGCGGTGAATCCACCGCAAAGATCACTTATATCTTGGAGAGAATCGCCGGCTAAAAAAAACAGTATCTGAATGGTGCCTGTAGCTGCAGGCACCATTCAGATATCTCCACTCAAACCCAAGGACGTCATATGACATTCGGCGGTACGAAAGTGGTTAAGGAATAGGAGATTCTTTGGGCTGCTCAGTCTCATATTTGATGTGAAGAATTTACATTTTATAAAAAATAAATAAATCTACGAGTCTCATTAAAAAAAATCATTGTCACTCCATTGTGTTAGGTTAAATGTGGTGTGACAAACAGCCCCTGTCTGTTATTGATGGAGTATATCTGCCACATAGAATCTTGAGATTCTTAAGATAAATGGGTGACAAAATCCTACTCTTGTACAAGCCTGGAAAAATGTAAAGGTAAACAATGGGACCTCGGTGGCCCCAGGGCTGGAGAGTGCGTTTCCTCATATGGCGGTTAACCATAACATGTTGTATTGGGTTGACCAAATTCTAGGTCAGTTTGCGGAACAACTCTTGGTGCCTGACCCTTATAGGAGGATAGTGTTGAACCTGGCCCCTACACATCCCTTGGGGGGTCACCTGGCCTATGAAAAAAACAAAGAACGTATTTTACAGCATTTCTTTTGGCCCGGGATACATGCTGATGTAAGAAACTATTGTGAGTCATGCCCTGAGTGTCAAAAGGTAGCCCCTATGCCCCATTACCATAGCCCACTGGTGCCATTACCTGTGATTGAGGTTCCTTTTGACCGAATTGCTATGGATCTGATAGGGCCAGTAGTTAAGTCTGCTAGAGGCTATATGTTCTGGACTATGCCACCCAGTATCCTGAGGCTGCTCCATTAAGAAACACTTCCTCCAAGACGATTGCCAAAGAGTTCTTCCACATGTTTACCCGTACTTGGATCCCAAAGGAGGTTCTAACTGACCAAGGGACTCACTTTATGTCAAAGGTAATGAAAGAGTTGTGCAAATCGTTCAATATTAAACATCTGCATACTTTGGTTTACCGCCCTCAGACAGATAGTTTAGTAGAACGATTTAACAAAACCCTCAAGAGTATGCTAAAGAAGGTGGTGGATAAAAATTGGAGAGACTGGGATTGCCTTCTGCCATATCTGTTGTTTGCAATTAGAGAGGTCCCCCGGTCTTCCACGGGGTTCTCACCCTTTGAACCTTTGTATGGGAGGCATCCCTGAGGGTTGCTGGATATTGCTAAAGAAACCTGGGAGACTGAAACTACTCCCTATCGGAGTGTCATAGAGCATATCTCAGCCATGCAGAACAGATTTGCCTCAGTAATGCCCCTTGTTCGAGAACACATGCAGCAAGCCCAGGAAGCGCAGAGTCGAGTGTCGCGAAGGTTCGAACTTTCCATCCAGGAGATCGTGTACTTGTTTTAGACCCCACAGTGGAAAGTAAGTTCCTAGCTAAGTGGCAAGGACCCTATGAAATACTGGAAAAGGTTGGGGAGGTCAATTATAAGGTATACCAATCAGACAGGCAGAAGAAAGAGCAAATCTATCATGTCAATTTAATCAAAGCATGTAAAGACAGGGAAGTTCTTCTAGCCCTGGGTGATCAGCCACTAAAGAAAGAGGAAGGCATGAGTGAGGTTCAGATACCTAAGTCTATGTCGGTGTCCCAACTGCAGGAGGTAAGAGAGTTTCTACAGGGCAATAAAGGCTTCTTCTCAGACCTGCCAGGTTGTACATGTAATTAAACATGACATTGTCACTGACACCAAGGCTCAAGTGCGGCTTAAGCCTTATCGTATTCCAGAGGCCCGCAGACAGGCAGTAGCAGGGGAAGTACAGAGAATGTTCGACCTTGTGGTGTTAGAGCAGTGTTCCCCAACCCTGTCCTCAAGGCCCACCAACAGGTCATGTTTTCAGGATTTCCATTATTTTGCACAGGTAATTTGATCAGTTTCACTGCCTTAGTAATTACCACAGCTGATTCATCTGAGGGAAATCCTGAAAACATGACCTGTTGGTGGGCCTTGAGGACTGGGTTGGGGAACACTGTGTTAGAGAATTCCCAAAGTGAGTGGTGTAGTGCTATTGTCTTGGTTCCCAAACCAGATGGGTCCTTGAGATTTTGCAATGACTTCCAGAAACTGAACGAAGTGTCAAAGTTTGACACCTAGCCCATGCCCCGGGTTGGTGAATTAGTGGAGAGGTTGGGCCCCGCCAGCTACATAACCACTTTTGATCTCATTAGAAGGCATTGGCAGGTTCCACTGACAGAGGAAGCAAAAGAAAAAAACGTTTTTGCAACTCCGGAGGGCTTATGGCAGTATGTGCGGATGCCCTTTGTGTTAAATGGAGCACCCGCTACATTCCAGTGGACAGGGCCGCCATCAGGGGGGTACAGGCAGTACTGTTGTAAGGGGCCCCAGTGTCTCAAGGGCCCTTACAACAAAGACTTTAGCAGTCTTTAACATTGGAGTCTATGGGATGGGGACACCGTTCTCAAAAACCATAGCCAATAAAAATACCAAACTTTAGTCACATAGAGAGTGCCTCCTGAGCAACAACTGGGCCAGGTTTGGGACCTCCGACATCTATGGTTTGGTCGTCAAATGTCCAGCTCCTCAAAGTGACAAGTCATTGACCGGCAATTGTCGGGTGAATTTTGGACTTAACATTGGAGTCTATGGGAGGGGGGCACCTGATTTGGGGACACCGTTCTCCCGAACCATAGCTGATAAAAATACCAAAATTGGGCCACATAGAGAGGGCCCCCTGGACTACAATTGTTGCAAGTTTGGGACCTCCAGCACCTATGGTTCGGCACAAGGTCTTATTGCAAGCATTGGGTGAGTCTGTGCTACCTGTGCACTGTTTTTTTTAACCCCTTGGATCCCACACTGGCATGCATTACACACTTCACTTCACTTGAATGAGCCATGCTTGGCAGGCTACATCTGGTAAGTGTGACAGGGTGTATAATTCCTACTGGGGCTGCGACATGTGTACACCCCTGGCCAGTGGGCGGATGTGGTGGAATGGCCCAGTGGGACGGCCCTGAGGAATGTTGGTGGTCAAAAGGGGGGCCCAGGTCTAAAGCTCTGTAAGGGGCCCCAACATTTCTGATGGCTGCTCTGCCAGCGGATGATGGGTGAGATTCTGAGCCCACATCAACTCAATTCTGCCGCTTATCTAGATGATGCGGTTATTTGGAGCACAAATTAGGAAAGTCACCTACCCAAAGTCCAGGCTGTCATTAATTCCATCAGAAATCCCAGCTTAACTGTAAACCCAAAGAAGTGTGCCACAGGGTTAGAAGAGGACCGGTATCTGGGGTACACAATTGGGCGTGCCTCATCAAACCCCAAGTCCATAAGGTAGAAGCCATTAAAGATTGGCCTACTCCTGCTAATAATAAACAAGTGAGAACCTTTCTAGGCATGATGGGGTATTATCGGAGGTTCATCCCAAACTTTGAATTATTGGCAGCACCCTAAACTGACCTCACCAAGGGCAAAAGCTCCTCAGTAGCGATTAAGTGGTATCCTGAGGCTGAAGCAGCTTTCTAAAGTTTGAAGGAGGCCTGTGTAAACAGCCTGTGTTAGTGGTCCCAGACTTCAGCAAAGAGTTTGTGGTCCAAACCGATGCCTCAAGTATTGGTCTGGGGGCTGTCATGTCACACGTGGTAGGTGAAGAAGAACACGGGTGGTCTATTTGAGTCAAAAGCTCACCCGGCAGAGAAAAATTATAGTATTGTGGAGCGAGAGTGCTTGGCCATTAAGTGGGTCTTGGAGGCTCTACGGTACTACTTACTGGGGTGCTATTTCTGACTCATAACAGACCATGCTCCCTTAAAATGGATGGCCCAGGCTAAGGATTACGTATTCGTTCCTGGCCCTCCAAGATGTTTCTTTAAAAATAGAGCACAGGGCTGGTTGTAACCACAAAAATGCAGATGCCCTTTCTAGAACCCACTGTTTAATAGCTGGTGTTCGAACCCACATGTTCAAATAGAGGGGGGAGGTATGTGACAAACAGCCCCTGTCTGTTGTTGATGGAGTATATCTGCCACATAGAATCTTGAGATTCTTAAGGTAAATGGGTGGCAGTGAGAGGTCCATAGGCAGCAAGGGGTTAAGCACTGGCCGCACCTTGCTCCCCACCTGAGGTATAATTTTGCCTTACCTGGGTTTAATCAGTGGTGGTGGGAAGAGGCTGTGAGCAAACATGCCTGCAGGACTGAAGCAGAACCCGTGAGGTCTATCTGTTAGCCAGGAGGCTTATATTTTGCTTGACTTTTGTTTTGGGACTGTTTTCTACCCCTGCAAGAGAAGCCTTTCTGTTATCCTTATTTGCTGACCAAATAAACATGGGCAGGAAGCCCTTAACCTTGCATACGATTGGATTACCTGTTTGATAACTCTTCACTTGGAGCTAATCGCCCACAGCGGTCGTGTACATATTATGGTCTGGTTTGTCATAAGTAACAGAGTTCAGATCTAGTTCTGTTTGTCCCCCAAAACCACAGAATCATTATTTAAGACAATAATGATTTCATGAATTTCTTCCATTGTAAACCTTTTCATGGCTGTCAGTTTGAAATCCCCTATTCTTGGCCCCAAACAGGTGCCTATCTCCAAAAATAGATATATTACTTCAGTAATGATACATTCGATATTTATTTCAGGTTATTCTCTTCTTAACTCCAGGAACTGCATAAATCTGTAAGCACTTACTTTGCCATCAGGAACTGTTATTTCCCACGCACATATTTTATTGTTCTCATAGCTTGAAGGGTAATTTAAACTGGAAAAGCTTCCTGACGATCCAGAGAGGTGATATATGGAACTGCAGTCTGTATGACAAGTAAAAACAGAAATAACATTTTAAAAAATCTGAGTATGCCAAAATCAATTTATGTTTATTTGAGGAAGAGCCAAACTGTAGAAAATCGGCTAATTAAGGCAAATAGAAGATAAAGGACTAGTCAAAAAGCGCAGCTAATCTTTTACCCATTTCCATACCATGCCTTGTTGTGCAGTGTGTCTTTTGTGAGGGTGGCCATCCTAGAAGCAAGGCAGCTGCAAGGCTTTACTTCCTCATGTCAGTGCTGCTCCTCTAAATACTGGTGATCTGATGACTGATGGTGAAATAATCAAGTAAGAGGTTAAGGTGGAATAATTGGGTTTCTCAAAAACTACCTTAATGGTACAGGTGCCACTGTGTTGTTACTAAGAACTGTAATTTTATGCCATACCCACCAAACAGATTGTGTAGTGAAACATGCTTTTTACTCTGCATTTATGCAATGTCGAATGGGGCCTTAGATTTTCAGATATCCTAACAAACTCAAACACTTGCTTCTGATAGCTGAATGTATAAAATCTAAAATGCTAACAACAATATACGTCATCCACAACTCTGCATCCAGCTACATCACCCAACCTCATCTTGAAATATCACCAAAACCACTCCTCCCAAGACCATCTACTTGCTAGCTCCCTCATCACCTGCTCCCATGCTTGCCTCCAGAACTTATCTAGAGTCTCTGCCATTCTCTGGAACTCCCTACCCCAATCTGTCTGATTGTCTCATACTCTGTCCACCTTTGGCAATCTCTGAAAACGCATCTCTTTAGAGAGGCCTATCCAGCCTCCACCTAAAAACTGTACTTCTACCTTCTCCACAAGCTCATCCCTCATAGTTATTACCTTTAGTACCACTTGCCCTTCCTTTTTATATTGTAAGCTTTCACAAGCTGGGCTCTCTACCCCTCCAAATTCTAATGTAGCTGTTCTGCCTCTCTTTATTTTGTAAAGTACTGAGCAAACTTTTGGCACTGTATAAATTGTATAAAATAATAATACTGTAATAACACTACAACTAAAATAAAAAAATGAACAGTCTAAATGCAGAAAATTTGTCTTCGCCTTTAAAATGTGATACAAAAAAATAATAATAATAATATTATCTTATGGGTTTAATGTTTAACCAAACCGCCTGCTTCTGTCGGACTGGCTACAGTACACACGGACCGAATGTCAGCCGGTTTCTATTGAACCAGCAGATGCCGCCCGGCACTCGGCCAGTGTCTACTAGGCTTAAAGTGGCTGTAAGGTCAGAAGGTTTTTTATCTTAATGCATTCTATGTATTAAGATAAAAACCCTTTTATGTGCAGCAGCCCCCTTTGGCCCCCCAATATTATTTCCTAAATTGGCTGAGACACAACAGTGGTGGCGCCAATGGCTCCTGCTGCTGTCAATCAAAGTCAGTTAGCCAATCAGGAGGGTGAGGGGGTGGGGGCAGAACCGCAGCTCGTGTCTGAATGGACACACAGAGCTGCACCTCGGCTCAGGTGCCCCCATAGCAAGCTTCTTGCTGTGGGGGCACTGAACAGGAGGGAGGGGCCAGGAGCACAGACGAGGCACCCGAGAAGAGGAGAATCTGGGCTGCTCTATGCAAATCCACTGCACAGAGCAGGTAAGTATAACATGTTTGTTATTGTTATAGGAAAAAAAAAGAGACTTTACAATCAGTTTAATTGGTTGTGATCCTATTTGAGGGTCACTGTCCTGCGCTTATGAATGTGAGTATGTGTTTAAGTGGTTTATTAGAAAAGAAAGAAAAGAACGGAAGTAGGAAGTGGGCCTGCGTCTCACCGGCTGGAAATGACGTCACCATCTGCGGTCCACTGACGCGTTTCGTCCCTCCCACGAGATGTTGTCAAAAGGAGCCTTTTGACAACATCTTGTGGGAGGGACCAAGGGGGACCAAACGTGTCAGTTGACCGTGTGTGGTACGTCATTTCCGGCCGGTGAGACGCAGGTCCACTTCCTACTTCTGGTTCAGCGGTTTTATGCATCTATGTAAATTTTAATGTAAGTGGATATGTTTGGATTTTTTACCTAATAAAACAATATTACACTATATCCATCATCTCTGCCATTGTTACCATCCTGACCCTTTGGGGCCATTTGGGGCCGGTGAACATTGCAAGTGACGCTACATGCTGGAGAATACCAGATCCGTGGAACTACTAGAACCAGCAGATACCAAGGAGATTGTGACTTCTGTAATAGGAGTCCTATCTTTCTGGTGAGTGCAGGCAATACTCACGGATTGCACAAGATCTCACAGCAATGTTATGAGCACTGTATGGACACACTTATAAAGATAGGAAAGAATCTCTGATGAACTTTGTTACTGTAATGAACTGTCTCTTGCTATGATGAACTGGTTCCAGATTTAATGAATTGCTCCATACAGTGAAGGGCTGTTGTTTTCAGCCAATATGAATTGTTAAATGTGATACTTTTAATCACTGTTTACACTCAGCAACGCCTATTTTTATTGCATTTATCTATTTATTTATTTAATTCTAAGTTGATTGGTTCACACAAGTGTATTTATCATGGACCACGCATCATGGATTTGTTTGCACATGCACTTTATTAATTAAGGTCACGTGGCACATAATAGAAAGAGCGCTCTCATACACACAATTTATTTACAATCAGTTTAACTCCTTAACCTTTCCCTAAACCTCAAGTTCAGCCATACTGCCATCACAAATCATGCATACAATAAAGTTCAGTTCACTGCAACATATAGCAATGATATTACTGTGCTAAAAAGTTAATGCAATTACCGCTGCTAATACTTCCAGTTCCTTTTGGCCTCAAGTTAAACAGTCTGCAGTGGCTAGTGTGATGAAAACATATAAAACCTCTTATTTTACAAACAAGCCTTTTTGACATCAGATTTGTATATGCAACTTTTCTGCAAAATAGTCTAACCGAAAAGAAAAATGGCCATGCAAGTAAACAGCTGTGCCTATATTACTGTGTTTTATCCTTGGTTTGTAGACCATATCTTTTACTAAGGACCATTATTTTATTGTAAGTGTAAAGCCTCGTACACACGGGACGACGATCGTATACAACAGGTCGTATGAACGACCGTTGTATGCGAAATCGATCGTTCGTATGCGCGATTAGAACAGCCGACATACAACAGTCATACAAGGGGAGTTGTATGAGCAAACTAGAAAACTTGGTCGTACCAACAAGCGCTCATACGACCGGTGTATCATGTGTACAGAGCAGTTGGTACAACAAGTTGTATTGTGCAAAACACGCATGCTCCGAAGTCAGGAACGGCCGGATGCTAATTACATGCACCTGAATGTTCTTTCTGTGGTCGTACGATCGTGTAGTGCAGTCAGTATGCAAGTTACATTATCCAACATACGATTTGAGACGATCGTAAGTACGATCGTCATCCCGTGTGTACGAGGCTTAAGACTCCAAATTAAGAGAAAAAAAAAAGCTTTTGTATGAACCTACAGTATATGTAACTTTAGAGGATTATGTACTGCAATACAAAGCCTGGGCTGCACTATGTGTGTATCAACCACGTCTCAAAGTGAAAGAAAAAGCTTTAGCTATAGTCCCTACCCACTGACCACACCCCTCTGAAACATTTCACCTTGATTGAGCTTATTCGTTGTGCCCTTTATCCCCTACACTGTCACAACATACAATCCAGAAAATGTCAGTTCCCTAGCACAGCCCTCTCCCTCTTTATCTCATGGCCCTCTTCTTCTGGGAGTGTCTAATTACTGTCTGTGCTGGCGCAGCTACTTTGCTCCTCCTTTCACCTCTCTACTTGACCCTGAATAAGCAGCCAAGGGAGGAGCAAAGGGGAATACTAGTGTGTTAGTTCAGTGCCAACTCTGAGACTGATGGGGCTGCTGATATCACATCCAAGATAGTGGTTCCCAGCAGCCTTCTCAGGCCTTTTGGATGTCTAAGCAAGGGAGGCTTTTACAGGTAAATAACATGCATAAAATTTGTTAAAAGTGCATATAATTTTACGGTAAAATTTTTGGTTAAATGAATGATCCGATGACAGGGTCTCTTTAATTGAGCTCCTATGCCAGCCCCAAAATTCAGGTCAGAGCACAGCAGTCTTTAGCAGTCTTTGTCATTTTTGGTAAAAATAATGATCAGGTAACAGGGTCTCATTAACTCCTTGCCAACCACCCCACATTCTTATACTGTGGGGTGGCGGCTCCTGTGCACAAAATCACCTACAGGTACGTGATTTCGCCCCTCCTGCATTGCGCACGCATTGCCCAGCGACCCGCTGCCGTTGTGGTTGGACACAGTGGGAGCCAATGACCGGGACCCACCCAACGTTCATGAGAGAGGCAGAACGGCGGTCTGCCTATGTAAACAAGGCAGATTGCCATTCTGCTAGTAGGGGAGACAGAGATACTGTGTTTCTGCTAAGCATCTTTGTCTTCTCACAGCCAAAGCACCCCCCCCACAGTTAGAAAGCCCTCCCTAGGATTACATTTAACCCTTTTATCGCCCCTGATGTTAACCCCTTCCCTGCCAGTATCATTAGTACAGTGACAGTGCATTTTTTTTACCACTGGTCACTGTATTGGTGTCACTGGTCTCCAAAAAGTGTCACTTAGTGTTGGATTTGTCCGCATTACCGTTACTAGTAAAAAATAAAATAAAAGAAAAAATCCATAAATCTATCCCCTAGTTTGTAGACGCTATAACTTTTCCGTAAACCAATCAATATACGCTCTTTGGATTTTTTTTTTTTTTTTAAACCATGTTGAAGAATACATATCGACCTAAATTTATGAAGACATTTTTTACATTTTTTTATTGGATGTGTTTTATAGCAGAAAGTAAGAAATATTGTTTTTTTTCAAAATTGTTCTCTTTTTTTGTTCATAGTGCAAAAAATAAAAACCACAGAGGTGATCAAATACAACCAAAAGAAAGCTCTATTTGTGAGAAAAAAAGGACATAAATTTTATCTGGGTACAGCGTTGCACGACCGCGCAATTGTCAGTTAAAGTAACGCAGTGCCGTATCACAAAAAATGGCCAGGTCATTAAGGGGGGTAAACCTTCCAGAGCTGAAGTGTTTAATTGAGCTTCCATGCCAGCCCAAAATTCATGTCAGAGCACAGCAGTCTTTGTCGAAAAGCCCAACCCCAGGAATTAAAAAAAGAGTATTTAATAAATGCAGTGTGGGGGAGCCACACTGCATTGGTAATTTTTTTCCCGGAGTAATTCATGGAGTTGGGTTTTAAGCCTGTCGCAGAGGACATATAGCAATGGATAGATTAAGGGCAGGTTTGCCTGGAGGGGGCCCAATCCTCCTTAAAAGTACAGGGACGCACGGAATGGAATTTTATCAGTTGGCACAGGAGCCTTAAGCCCCGTACACACGGACTGAACGTTGGTAGACATCGGCTGGTTCAATAAAAAACGGTTGCCATTCATCCCATGTGTGTTAGGTGGTCCGACAGCCAGCTTCTGTTGGGCGAGCAAGATGGAAAATCAGCAGCCGACCAGCCGTCTCCCTGTCAGAACACAACAGCTCAGCGGGGGAGATTGCTGTACTAATGTACCAGGCTTAATTAAATAGAGAAAGAAGTCATGTGCTTAGACTTATGTTTTATGTAATTTAATTATTTACTTTATGTATTTTTTAATTGATTTAACTTGAGATTACAATTAGGTTTTAAAAGCAGTACCTAGGTTGAATTGCCTGATAAAAGAAAAACACACACACACAATGAGGAGAAGCAGAAGAGCTGATCTATGAATGAATGACATGTGTATAAGATATAAGGCCTCTTTCACACGGGCGGCTGTTCTGCCGTTGCTAAATGCAAGCCAGATACCAGACTCCAAATCACAACGATTACTTGCATTTGTACATTCCGATTAGCCACGGATACATGCAGCTACGTTTAGCTGCAGTGGAAACATTGTCAACATTCTTGACATTTCTGAAGTGCTTCCTATTGATTTTCTATGCTTGTTGCCATTGCTATCCGTAGATGACACAGTGCACTGCTTTTACCTGCAGATTCGTGCAGATAGCTGAAGATTCATGCAGATAGCTGAAGATTCGTGCAGATAGCTGCATAACATCGTTCCTGGACGCATTCCAATCCATTTTTTCTAATCATTCCACATCATCTGTAACAAAACCGTTGCTAAATGCAGAGTGTGAATGGGGCCATAAGAAAGCATTGTCACAGTATAGCTGCGGTAGATAACTTCATCTATCCGCAGCTAAAAGCTGAATTCTATCCGTCCGTGTGAAAGGGGCCTAAAGGTTTCTGCAATTGCAGCAGAATTTACATGATTGTGTTATCTCTGAGCCAGCTATCCAGTGTGACATCTAGATATCTAAATACTTCTTAGTACAAGAAATAAATGGTGACCCTGGAATGGATGATGCCTAATCAGAGACGTCACCGGCACTGTCAAGAGGAATACTGTGGCCTCCTTGAGGGGTAATAAACACATGTAAGTATTTACACACATTCCACATTACACACTACTTAGCACGCACATAACAAGACAAGAAATATCTGATCTAGCCTGGTGATAGTTTGGTCACGTGTCAAACTAGAGATCAAAGTATGCTCCATATGGGTGTAGAAATGTGGAATGATTTTATACCAATCTTTTATCATATAAATAAAATGGAGAACAGAAGTCCAAAGTAGGGATATACCTGTACATAAATAAGTCTACCCAAAATAAAAAGGCTTCTGAGATATTTGACACTGGGAAGGAATGTCAGCAAATTCAGATAATCTTTATCTCTCAACCTTGGCCATTCTGAACACGAAGCAAAAGAGGTCAACTAAACATAATGTATCAGTGAGATGCCTGAGAGAACTATTCTGGAGAAGTAAAGTGCAGTTAAATATTAATACAACTCTATCTACTTGCCTTTTTGGCAGTTACAGCAGTCATTCCTGGACTCCAAAATATTTTTTTTTCTGGTAGCAGGTTGTCAGACAGGGTCAAATTGGTTTTGTTGCAGGCTAGCTGGTAAATGAGCTGGGATTTTTTGTTTGTTTTTGATGTGCATTGCCCTTCCATGTGCTCCTTGCTGCAAAGGCTAGTTATAGGTTGAGGTGGTTGCCAATTGTTTGTACAGTTGGTGAATTGGTGTGTTGATGACTGGATAACTTCAGCTGCCATTGTGCCCTTGCTGGGTGTTCCGTGCGTTCAGTTTGTCACCCCTTTAAGGAGGGGTGGGCCCCCTCCTGGAAAACCTGCCTGTAATCTATCCATTGCTGTATGTGCTCCAATTTGGGAAACTCTCAAAATTATAGAGTTAGGACTGCAGTACCCTGGGGTGCCTTGATGTGGCCACTGCAGCTTACATATATATTTTCAAACATGTACGACTAAAATTCTTGTTTTTAATGTGAACTGTTAGACGGGGTCAATTTGGTTATGTTGCAGGCTAGCTGGTGAGTGAGCTGGGAGTGTTTTGTTTGTTTTTGGCTAGTTGTAGGTTGGGGTGTTTGCCATTTGTTTGTACAATAGGTAACAGAAGGTGCAAAACAAAACAGGTTTAAAGAAAAAATACTACAGCCATTGGGTTCTGTGGTCAAGTACTTTACTGACCAAGAGTGCTGAGTCAGCAAAGACCTTATAATACTTGGACCTTCCATCAAAATGAATGCAAGGTTTACCTATCCTATAGACCCAACACTCCCTATGTAAAATTGTTTGGTGAAGTTTTTAAAAAAATCAAATATTAAGAGAAAAGTGAAAACTATACTTACCTTACCTTAGGCTTCTGTCTGTCTTGTTGCCTAGTAGAGTGTGACATCACAGCCTTTCAGGTGAGATCATGGGAAAGCTGGGGGTCTTACATCTCACCTGAAGATGCTCCAGTACTCCACTGGATTTTGTGCCTCCAGAGTAGTAAATGCTTGGAACAGACTTCCAGCAGGGAGAATGAAGCAATCAGCATTAATGTAATGTAAACATGCTTGGCAAATGTAAGACTTAATAGACCACTTAGATGGCTTCTATGATTTTGTGATCCTGCCACTTACTATAACAGCTTAGGGTGGAATCGGGGTGATGGAGAGGTGCTGAGCCACTGCTGTAAAGAGCAAGTGTTGAGGAAGAACATAGCCATTGGTCACCAGTCCAAAGATGTACCCAATCCCAGGTATTTAAGTAGGCACTTTACCTAGCCAACAGCAGAGAGAACCACCTGGCACAGTTGGCTTGTGATATTCACATGCCTCTCTCAGTAAGTGCCTATCAATATTCATCAGTCAATTTTTGCTGTATTAAAATAATAATATACCCCATGCTGTAAATAAAACAGATACTTAATTTATGCTCTGCTTTCAGCCTAATGCTTTCCAAGGATCATTACACTCCTCTGTGAATCATAATATGCATAAAACAGTGAGTATATTGTTGCACATATTTTTATTATTAGTGAATACCTTCAGTATTATGATTATTACAAATCAGATGTATTTTGATGAATACTCCTGTACTATATAGCAATGGCCTAACCTTTCCTGGCAGAGATTTGATCTCTATTTCCCAGTGACCGAATACCATATGAACTCTTTCATTTCCATCCATCATTCTTAATGAAGCACCTTTAGAAGTCCCCAAAGGCACTGATCTACACTTAATTATTCTCACCTCCCTAAAATGCATTCAGGTCAGTGGTAAAGAAGAGAACACTTTATACCCTGACTGCCATGTGATTATGACTACTATTTTAGATCCTATAGAATGACTGCAATGTCACCTGCTATTGTACACATAATCATGTGCAGTGATGTATATAGGGGATTGCAGATAAAAGGAACATAGAAATTGCAAAGACAGAAAACAGAGTATAACGTAAGAAAAATGTCCTTGTTCACAGAATATGTTCATGGTACATTGTTTTTTTTAAATTAATGTGTTGTAGAAAGAATCTCATGCTTTATAATAGTTGCCTAAAGATTTGCTTCTATTACAATGATTGTCATGGTCTATCTAGTTTTGTCACAGCACAAATTAATTGGAGAGTAATTCCTGATTAAAATCTTTATTAGAAGTTTCTTTTTGTAACCAGCAGATGCCACTCTCTCCATTAGTACTTATAGAGAGACCTGTAAAACCGTTTAAGTACATATCAGTAGTTTTATTTACACGTCAGTAGTGTAAACTTTCTATTAACTGGCTACAGGGCTAAAATGCAGGTACTTAGTGGTGCCTGCTCATAACTCTAAAATGTCCTCTCAAGCACATTGGGAAAGTTGAATTCTGATGCACTCAAATAATAAAAAATGACATTTACTACCAATGTCAAGTGCTTGCATATCATTCCTGCCTATAGCACCTTCCCATTGACCATTAAGACCACACAGTTGTGGGTCAATTGTGGGGATGCTCTCACAACTGCCAGGAGAGCACTGAATATTAGAGCGCCAAAGTATTTAGGTTCTTTGGGCACAGACAAAGGTGTTTAGAGGTATACACAGTCACTACAAGGTGAGTGCATTTTAGTGCTTCGGCCACTTTAATATTTTACCATTACTTAGATATAGATATAACAGTTAGAAATTAACATTTAAAAAAAACTCCAATTTACAATTGTTAGGGCTCTTTCACACTAGCGGAGCCCATTTTGATGGGCTCTGCTGCTCAGCGGGGATCCATCCGTTTATCCCCGCTGAGCCGGCGGATGACAGGACAGTCTCTGCACTTAGTGCAGAGACTGACCTGTCAGAGCTCCATTCTCCTCTATGGAGAATTGGATGAACATGGACCGTCTGTCCGTGTTCATCCGATCCGATCTGCCAGACGGATGGAAAATAGGGTTTCCATCCGTCTGTTTTTGGCGGATCGGGTATCAGCGGACATGTCACCGCTGACATCCGTTACTCCATAGAGAGCAATGGAGCGTCCGTTCGGGTCCGTCTGAAAAACTGACAGGCGGACCTGAACGATCCTCCCGTGTGAAAGGGGCCTAAAGACCAAAACCAACTTTACAGAAACGGCTCTTTGTTTTGTTATTTGTCTCTCCATCAGAGAAGAACTGCTAGCTTAGTGTCAGCCTATAAGATTCCCATAAAAGTTGTGTTATATCATGTTGGAGCTCAAGGCTCATAATGAATATACATTAAAAATGTCAAATAATAATGATGTTTTAGAATTAGATGAAAGAAAACAATGTTGTCAATTTTAGGGCCTGTGTAAGGCTTTAAGACAACATGCAGAGACCTCCAGAGTTCTGCCATAAACCTGATGTAGGGTGGACCATTAACAGTAGGTATGAAGAAATCCTTCAGGTATGCTTTGTTGATGCAGCCCTCCTCAGATGGGGAAATCTATTAGGATACTACATAAAAAAACACGAAGGAAGGCACAGACTACTCGTGCATTACCAAAGGTTTATTATATTATTATTATTTTTATTATACAGGATTTATATAGCGCCAACAGTTTACACGGCGCTTTACAACTTGAGGGTTGTACAAATACAATACACTTAAATACAGTAGGAATCAGAGGGCCCTGCTCGTTAGAACAATCTAAGAGGGAAGGTCAAGAGATACAAGAGGTAATAACTGTGGGGGATGTGCTGATGGAGAAGATAAATGTACAGTTGTTAGGTGGGAGCCAGATAGGCTTCTCTGAAGAGATGAGTTTTAAGGGATCATCTGAAGGTGGACAAAGTCCGACAGATTGGGGTAGAGCATTCCAGAGGATGGGAGAGGCTCTGGCGAAGTCCTGAAGGCGAGCATGGGATGAGGTGACAAGGGAGCTAGAGAGCAGGGGATCTTGGGAGGAGAGAAAAGATTGATTTGGTTGGTATTTTGAGACAAGGTTAGTGATGTAGCTGGGGGCCAGGTTGTGGATGGCTTTATATTTTATTGTTAGTATCTTGAATATAATTCGTTGGTTGAGTGGCAGCCAATGGAGGGATTGACATAGGGGTGTAGCAGACGCTGAGCGTTTTTAAGGTGGATGAGACTGGCGGCAATGTTCATAATGGACTGAAGTGGGGATAGCCTATTTAGAGGTAAGCCAGTGAGCAGGGAGTTGCAGTAGTCGAGGCGAGAGATGACCAGGGAGTGCATTAGAAGCTTTGTGGTGTCATTGGTTAGGAAGGGCGTATCTTGAAGATGTTGTGGAGGTTGAGACGGCAATTTTGGATAGCAATTGGATGTGGGGCCGAAAGGTTAGTTCGGAGTCCAGGATTATATCTAGGACCTTGGCATGGAGGGGGGACGGGTTGATAGTTGAGCCCTTGATTTTGACAGAGAAATCTGGGGAAGTGGGGGAGGAAATATCATAAGCTCAGTTTTGGATAGGTTGAGTTTGAGAAAGTGATGTGACATCCAGGCTGATATGTCTGTTAGTAAGTTGGTGATGTGTGAGGAGACAGATGGAGAGAGCTCGGGGGTGGAGAGATAGATTTGTGTCTCATCAGCATAGAGATTATACTGAACTGACCCAGGGAGGCGGTGTAGATTGAGAAAAGGAGAAGTCCAAGAACAGAACCTTGGGGGACACCTTCAGAGAAAGGAAGAGGAGAGGAGGAAGTAGAGTTGTAAGTGACATTGAAGGAGCGGTGGGATAGGTAGGATGAGAACCAGCAAAGAGTACAGTCACGGAGACCAAATGAGTGGAGTTTTTTGAGGAGGAGGGGATGGTCCACTGTGTCGAAGGCAGCAGGGAGGTCCAGAAGTAGTAGTACAGAATAGTGTCCGTTGGTTTTAGAAGTTAGTAGGTCATTTGTGAGTTTAAGGAGAGCAGTTTCTGTGGAGTGTTGAGGGTGAAATCCGGACTGAAGGGGATCAAGAAGTTTGTCCATGGTCAGATGGTCACTCAGTCGGTTGTAGACCAGTCTTTCAAGGACTTTGGAGGAGAAGGGTAGTAAGGATATGGGGTATAGGTTGTTAAGATTGGTGGGGTCCAGTGAGGGCTTTTTAAGGATAGGGGTGACTAGTGCATGTTTTAAAGAGTTTGGGAAGATGCCAGAAGAGAGGGAAAGGTTGAAAGTGTGAGTTAGAGAGTGTAGAATCGAGTCAGAAGGTGAGCGTAGCATTTGCGAGGGAGCATGATCCAGGGGGCAGGTGGTTAGATGGGTGTTCAATAAAAGTTTAGCAACTTCACTAATACTAGCATGGTTGAGTGTGGAAAGTAGTGATTGTATCTGCGGACGTAGGGTGTTGAGTGGGGGTGGTTTCTGCGCATTGGAGATCTCCTCATGAATGTTATCAATCTTATTTTTAAAGTGATTGGCAATCTCCTGGGCAGTGAGTGAATTAGAGGGTGGAGGCAGTGGATGACAGAGTAGAGTGTTAAAGGTAGAGAAGAGTTGACAGAGACTGGATGATAATGTGTTAATGAGTGTGATAAAGTAGGTCTGTTTGGCAGTTTAGAGGCAAGAATAGTATTTTAGGAGGGCAGATGTGTAATGTTTGAAGTCTTCTTGGAGCTTAGTCTTATGCCACAGGCACTCAAGAGCGCAGCTACATTTTCGGAGACTTCTGGTGTCTGTTTGCCAAGGTTGTAGTAGCCAAGGCCTGATCCTGAATGTAGTGAGGGGGGTGAGCTTGTCTACAGAGGATGACAGTGAGCTGTTATAGATGAGTGTGGCTTGGTTGGGGCAGGACAGGGGTGAGATTACGTCATAGAGGTGATCAGTAGCAGAGTAGAGAAGAGAAGGGCTGAGGTGTCGAAGGTTTCTACAGGTAACTGTTAGGTGGTTGGAGGGAGAGGAGGTGCAAGACCGGGAGAGAGTGAAACTAATGAGGTGGTGATCAGAGAGTGGGAGAGGATTGTTGGAAAGGTTAAATGGTGTTGCCGTTGGAGTAAGTGGGAGCCTGTATCCACTGCTTCAGGTCAAGAAATGACGTTAGACTGAGAAGTTTAGAAGTAACAGTTGTCATAGCGTTAACAGGGATGTTGAAGTAGCCGAGAATGTGGGGATTTCAGAAGAGAGAAAGTAGGGTAGCCAGGCAGAGAAGTCATTCAAGGAAAGTTGATACCGGCCCAGGGGGCCGGTAAATGACAGCAATTCTTAGAGTAATAGGAGAAAATAGACGAATGCAATGTGCTTCAAAAGAGGAGTGTGTCAGAGAGGGAGATGGGCGAAGTACCTGATAGGTGCTGCATGGGGCTAGGGATTCCCACTCCACCTCATTTCCATCCACTTGGTCTGGGGGAGTGAGACCAGAGAAGGCCACCATGGGAGAGGGAAGCAGAAGAAGTAGTGTCAGATTCATGAAGCCAGGTTTGGGTTAAAGGAATTTGTGAAAAAGAGTTTGTGGAGGGCAGTGAGTTTGTTGCAGACAGAGCAGACATTCCAGGGCACAGGAGAAGGGGAGGCTGGTATTAGGAAGAAGAGGAATATAGACTAAGTTCTGTGGGTTGTGGCTGCTGCCAGAGGGTGTTGGGAGATGGGAGCTTCGGGCAAAGATGATGGAGTCCCAGGGTTTGGGGATATATCACCAAAGGTTAGGAGAAGCAGGAGGATGAGGGAGGTAATGTGGGAGTGTGATTTAAAAGGAGGGGCATGCCTGAGAGTCCTAGTGGTTCTTTCAGTACATGGATGTAGAATGAGCAAGGGTTGGTGGGAGCAGTAATAGGGAGAGGACAGAAGGTGGGGTGATATATAAAAGCTGGGTGGTGGAGAAGACAGTGAAGGTAAGAGAGTTTGAGGAGAGAGGACACAAGTGCCAGAAGGAGTGGTAGAGAGTGCATGTTATAGAGTGGAAAGAGAGCTGAATAGAGAGGCAGGGTCCCCTGCAGCCTGTTGGGCGTTTTCAGTGCAGTTTGCTATGTATATTCGCTTCGTGCAGAGATTGAAGTGCATATCACTTGTAGAAAGATTCACTTCGAGAAAGAAGCCCCTGCAATGTGCTCCCCCCAGCAATGTGCTGACCTCATAAGGCTGCTTACATTTATACTCGTATAAGGGTGGGGGTGGAAGTTTATTAATTAATCATGAGTGAATATAAGGATGCCTAACAATCAAGCAGACCTTTCACTTCTAAAGTCAGACTACAGAGGGGCCATAAAAATTACATCAGCACATAAAACGTAGGTAAGACACTACAGAGAAACAAAAACATTATAATAATGTACAGAGGGCAACAGATGGAGGAGGCCACATACCATAGCACAGATAAATAGAGAGAAAAGCAGCCAAAACAGAGTAAAACAGCCAAATCCATACTCACAAGTAAATTACAGAAAGTAAATGAGCATAATAATACACCAAATCACAATCCAGTGCTGATGTCCTATGGCCTGACCTGATGCACCATCTCACTGGAAAGCTGACGCATAATGGAGACGAACCCCCTTCATCAGAGCTCAGATGTATTATTATGCTAATTTACTTCCTGGCTGTTTTTTTTATATAATAAACCTTTGGTAATGCACTAGGTGCTTGCACCCACCTGTGTTTACTGTGTCAGGCTTTTGTTCACATTACAACTCTACGGGAATGTAAAACCTTGTTGAAGCAGGTCATATGCTGGTCAGAAGGAGGTCAACTACAAGTAAAATGTACCTGTCAATAAATTCTGAATAATTTCAGAAGCGTCCCAAACGAATGCCCTCAACATACTCACCTTTAGCCCAAAGCGAGAGTCAGTTTTTCACACTGAGTTAGGGCAGAGAAATAATCTCTGACAGCTTGACAATGAGCTGCCATGCTACTGTGAAAATAACAGGACACATATCTATCCCTAAGACCACTTCCATTAGATTAACTTGAATACTACTGTACTTTGCCTATTTAGGTCAAAATAACAGGTTCGCATCAGAGCGAGAAGAGTAAAGCCTCGTACACACGGGACGACGATCGTTGTATGCGATATCGATCGTTCATATGCGCGATTAGAACAGTCGAACATACGACAGTCGTACAAGGGAGTTGTATGAGCAGACTAGAAAACTTGGTCGTACCAACAAGCGCTCATACGACCGTTGTATCGTGTGTACAGAGCAGTTGGTACAACAAGTTGTATTGTGCAAAACACGCATGCTCAGAAGTCAGGAAAGGCCAGATGCTAATTACATGCACCTGAACGTTCTTCTGTGCTCGTACGATCGTGTAGTGCAGTCAGTATGCTAGATACAACAGCCAACATACGATTGGCTACGATCGTACGTACGATCGTCGTCCCGTGTGTATGAGGCTTTAGGAGCACATATCTGCTCATTACAAAACCAGTAAAACAATACTTTTGATACTTTTAGATACAGGAGATTATTATTTTGATTGCCAGTGAATTGGAAAGTTATACACTAGATTAAGCAATATGAGTGTTTACAGGGAAATGCTGAAAGTTGCAGTTTGCTAGCAGGATGGGAAATACTATCTACAGTTGGATCCCATGTCATCCTTGGGTATTACATTTCTCACAATAACAACCAGTGCCATGAATTACTGTTGGATGTTGTAGTGTAGCCACTTAGTGTGACAAAGTAGAAGCTTTAAGGCCCCTTTCACACTGAGGCATTTGAAAAACGTGTGCAAAACATCAAGCGTTATTACCGCGTTTTTGCCGCGTTTTTCCCGCATTAGCGATATAATTAGCGCTAATGCCCAGGTGTTTTTCAAGTGTTTTTCAAGTGCTTTTCAAGCGCTAGCATTAAATAAATAGCACATCCCCCTACATTACATCCTGTTTACTTCCTGGTATTTTGACCTTTCCACAACCTCTGGGCGTTTTGCTGGCGCTTTTAACACGCTTTTAAAGCGCTTTACATTCATTTCAATGTATATGGGCGTATTTAATGCTCTATATTTAGCGCTCAGAATAAGCACAAAAAATCATGCTTGCAGGACTTTTTTAAACGTGGAGCCAGCGCAACGCCCCAGTGTGAATAGGTACATTGGAATTAATGAGTAGATCACAGCCGATCACAAGGTAACAGCCACCAGCTGGCTGTTGATACCAGAGTCGGTGACAGGCAGTGTTCCCTGGGAACACGCCGCAACCGACATGCACGTGCAGCGCGCTCCCGATCACGCGCATGCGCCATGCGAATGGGGGCAGTACCATTTGTGATCAGCCATGACTTCATCACGGCCGATCACATGGTAAACAGCCATGACTAATGGCTGTTCACCCACGTCGGTGATGCGGTGTGTCCTGGGGACACGCCGCCACCGACAGAGCCGGGATGCGAGCGCCCTCGATTACGCGCAATGCCAGCTTAAAGGGCCGGCGTCATATAACGTCCACTCAGAACAATAGCTGTTCCCCTCTGCCGTCATTTGACGGTGGGCGGACGGCAAGTGGTTAAAGGATGTGTAAAGGTTCGATTTAAAAAAAACAAAAAAAAACAAACATGTCATACTTACCTCCTCTGTGCAGTTGGTTTTGCACAGAGTGACCCCGATCCTCCTCTTTTGGGGTACTTCAGCAGCGCTCCAGGCTCCTCCTCTTCTCAAGTGCCCTGTTGGAGAGCCGCTCTCCCTCGGGGCACTCGTGCGGGCGCGCTCCTGTGTCCTGCTGCTGCATCCATTGACACAGACAGTAGAAGTTGGCCCCGCCTCCCGCATCATTGGATTTGGTTGACAGCAGTGGGAGTTAATAGCTGCGCTGCTATCAATCTATCCAATCAGGACCCAAAACACCGGCTGGAGTTGGTGTGCTCGTCCCCGTTGCTGGAAAGATCAGGTTCAGGTAAGTAAAAGGGGGGCTCTGGGGGGCTGCTGCATCACAGGAGGTTTTTCACCTTAATGCATAGAATGCATTAAGGCGAAAAACCCTGAGACTTTACAACTCCTTTAATTGAAGCATAATATAATAGGGCTCACAAGGCCTTTACAATTTCTCCTGCAAGTCCGCTATTTATTGCAGGTTGAAGCTCTTGGTAGGGAACATTATAGATAACAGAATGCTGCATTATGATAACAGTAACATGACTTTTTTTTCTGTTCTGTAAATACACACCATCTAATGGTAATCAAAGTACAACTGTTGCTCCTAGAATCACATATATTTTTTATGTTAGCTATGTACACAGTGCATACTGTGAGTTAATGGTCATAGAGCACTACGTAAAACAGATTTTTTCCGTTGGAAGGGTCTATGCTTGTGTGTTTTGGCCTTCTATGTGTAGCTGATGGCCTAGCAAAAAGGCACCAATGAGGAAATCTCTTGGTGCAAGTTTTCCTTAAGATCACAATGTGTTAGAATTGTATTTAACCTTAGACACTTAACTTCACCAAAATTCTAGATGTAAAGGGCACATACTGTATGTCCATAAGTGGTGTCTATCAACTCTCTTTAATAAAGAATATGAATCTGCAGGGATTAATTAGGCAGAAAGGCCACACAACCTATACGTTTTCCAGCAAGCACCATACAAAAAGGGCCTGCACGTACTCTACTGGAATATGTTTCTATACTCTGAAGGTACAATTATACAGAAACAGATTGACTCTGTCAGTTTTTGAGTTAGTTGTATGTATATTTATGAACAAATATCCTGATGAAACATCTAATTTATCTACAAAAAGATCTTTATTTAACCACTTCAATACTGGGCACTTTCACCCCCCTCCTTCCTGGACCAATTTTCAGCTTTCAGCTTTCAGCACTGTTGCACTTTGAATTTGAAAATAATTTTTTTCACACAAATAGAGCTTTCTTTTGATGGTGTTTAATCACCACTGGGGTTTTTATTTTTTTCGCTACAAATAATTAAAGACCGAAATTTTTTAAAAAAATGCATTTTTCTTAGTTTCTATTATAACATTTTGCAAATAAGTAATTTTTCTTCATACATTTTGACCAAAAATGATACTGCTCTATTTCTTTGGTAAAAATAACCCAAATCAGGGTTTATTTGGTGTTGGCAGTGATGGAGGACAGACATGTTTTGTGCACTGTGATAGGGACATACAGATGTTTTGGGGACTGTGACAGATGTGACGGGGACATACAGATGTTTTGGGGACTGTGGCAGATGTGACGAGGACATACAGATGTTTTGGGGACTGTGACAGATGTGACGGGGACATACAGATGTTTTGTGTATGGCGACAGATGTGATGGGGGACATACAGATGTTTTGGGAACTGTGACAGATGTGATGAGGGACAGACAGATGTTTTGGGGACTGGTACAGATGTCTTATGGGGACACTGACATGTGTATGGGGACAGGGATATCAATGGTGCTTGGTGTACTGTATGTGGGGCAATCTGTGAGAGCTCTCTGTATACAATCATCTTCATACAGAGAGCTGTCACAGAGCTGCAGATTCCCCCCCCCACGTGTCTCTGTTTACATTGTGACGGCTGTGATTGGACACGTGATCGGGAGGGCCATTCACAGTGCCCATATCCCGATCTCTGCTTGGCCTGCTTCCTGTGATTATAATGATCAAAGGATCAAGCCGCAGCGTGTCTCGTGGCCGCGCTGCAAGCACTCGTTCTGAGGGACATTCCTGAACGTCCACTCAGAACGGTGAGGCGCCCACCCGGCCGTGTATGTACAGTAAAATGTTGGACAAAAAGCAGGCCTATCACGAGGAAGGCGAGTAGACAGGTTATCTATTGGCCAGAATTGTTAATGCACAACAGGGGACAACCCCTATTTCTGCCTTATGTACTTCTGATGGGACACTGACCAACTGCCTTGAGGTGATTATGGATGAGTTGGTACATTTTTATGCTATTTAAAACACAGACCTCTATGCTGAACTCAGGTCACTCTTCTGCAAGGCTGCAGGTGAAGATGGTATTCCCACTGAGGTATACACATTTTATTAGGAAAGCCTAGCGCCCCAACTACTGAAAGTGTACAAGACGGCCCTGGAGAGAGGTAGTCTTCCTGATTCCATGACCAGAGCAAATATAGCGCTGCATTAAAAACCATCACCTACTGACCCAAACTTGTATAGACCCATTTCTTTCCTGCCTGTGGATATGAAAATCCTGGCCAAAATACTCATTACCTGCTTGAATAAATACATTGCTACCTTTAAATATCCTGACAAATCAGGTTAAATCTACAGCCAACTATATCCTTTCTAAATATGCAAACCCAGGCTGATAATGTAGGACACCATGCACTCCTCTCACTAGATGCCAACAAGGCTTTTGATAGCGTAGAATGGTCTTACCTTTGGCAGACATTATGGCATTTTGGCTTCGGAGACACCTTTATCTCCTGGGTCAAATTGCTGTACCACGTGCCTATTACTTCCATAAGGAGAGTGGCAGGACTTCCTAGACTTGCAGACTAGGTAGAGGGATGAGGCAGGGGGGTTCCTTATCCCCTTTACTATTTGCTCTTGCTATTGAACCCATAGCGGCCATGGTCCAAGCAGATGACAGAATCGTGGGCTTTAGATATGGGGAACTACATGAGAAAATAACCCTTTATACCGTTGATATGCACTTATTTTTAGGTGACAACGATGCCTCCTTAAAAGAAGTTATGGCTACAATAACTTTCTTCGGATCATATTCTGAACCCCTAGCAGTCATGGTCCAAGCAGATGACAGAATCGTGGGCCTTAGATATGGGGAACTACATGAGAAAATAACCCTTTATACCGTTAACATGCACTTATTTTTAGGTGACAACGATGCCTCCTTAAAAGAAGTTATGGATACAATGACTTCCTTCGGATCATATTCTGAACCCCTAGCAGTCATGGTCCAAGCAGATGACCGAATCATGGGATTTAGATGTGGGGAGCTACATGAGAAAATAACCCTTTATGCCATTGACATGTGCTTATTTTTAGTTGACACTGATGCCTCCTTAAAATAAGTTATAGCTACAATAACTTCCTTTAGGTCATATTCTGGTCTAATGATTAATTGGTCCAAATCCGCCCTCCTACCACTTAGGGAAACTACATTTTCCTACTATCTTTGGCTGCTTTCTTCCCTGTCCATTTGGTACAGTCATTCAAATACTTGAGGATTTATATATCTCCTGCTAATATGGAATATTGTGCCTCTTCTCCATATACCGCTTCTCAATAGGTTTAAGGCCAAAGTTAAAATTTGGAATAAGTTGTGGCTCCCTTTGATTGGTAGAGCTAACATAATAAAGATAATTATTTTGCCCCAACTACTCGGTTTCCTTCACAACTCTCTTGTGGTAGTCCCACTGCATATTTTTAGATTTGTCAATTACTGTCTTCTATAATTTGCTTTGGAAGGATAAGTCCCTCAGGGTTAAATTAATGCAGCTTCAAGGTCCCAAGGATTGTCCTGCCTAATCCATGGCTGTATTATCTGGCGGCCCAAATGCAACACCTTTTTGGCACTTTCATGCCAAGGGCCAAAGTTTTAACTTCGTTGTCCTCTTCTGCGCATTCCATCATGCAACATCATATGAAGACACTGGGCATACCCAGTGGCATAGAATCCCTATGTTTTAACTCTTCAGATAGAATATATCCCACATACTGTGCTGGGATTTGAAAAATCTGGGGCATTACCCATTTATGACAGGTCTTTTGGAATGGCTCATTTCTCTCATTTGATGACCTGCAGGCTACATTCTCTCCTATGTTGCAGTTCTATTACTTCCAGCTCAGTCATGCTGTTCACTCTCAAGTAGAGTTGAGCGAACCTCTGGAAGTTCGGGTTCTGCTGGTCCGTCCGAACTTCGGGACAAAGTCCGGGTCCGGGTCCGGACGGAACCCGAACGATCGCACGGACAACGAACCCCATTGAAATCAATGGGGACCCGAACTTTTATGCACAAAAATGGCTGTAACAAAGTCCTGGAAAGCCCTAGAGGGCTGCAAAAGGAAGTAAAATGGGGGTAAGGGTAGGGCAAGTGCCCTACAAAAAAATGGGGACAGGGAAATAACTGTAAATATTTTTAAAAAAATAAAAACATAAAAAAAGCAAAAATGGAGGTGAATGTGGATCATCTTCAAACTGTGTCTGAAAAGTATTAATTAACGGTAGAAGCCATATAACTGTTCTAAAATCATC
>BLSH010024418.1:190088-203555 GCA_018402905.1 Glandirana rugosa
CTTTTCTCCTTTTTCTTTTTTCTTTTTTTCTTGCAGACTGTGTCCCTTCGTCTGTTCTTTTTTTCTTTTTTTCTTTTTTTCTTTTTTCTTTTTCCTCTTTTCTAGTAACTTGCGGATTTGAGGTCTAAATGGTTCAATTATATGTTTTTTTTAGTTTTATTCATAAAGTTTAATACCTATGTCCTATTGACTAACATACGGGATTGTACTACAATATGTTTTTATGGCTATGAAGATGGTATATGTTCTTGCAATTATGAACTGTTGTTCCTCATATATGTACAGTAATGTAGATTAAGAATCGCTCCAATCGCTCAATTTTTATTTTGGTTTTATTATATAATTTTTTAATCTCATAAAGCTATTGCTATTCGAGTGGAAATCTTTACTAGTAAATATAGTCCGTCTCCCATCCAGGTCCTCTTCCTATTCAGTTGGAGTTCCGGTTGGTTTTTTGCTGTATTTTTCCAGTTGCTATGACTACTGAGTGGTAATAGCGAGGCTTGGTTGAGTAATCCCCTGCCTATAGAGAAATTTCAATGAGCAATTGGAAACGAGGCTTGAGTAATCCCTGGCCTATAGAGAAATTTCAATGAGCAATCGGAAACGAGGCTTGAGTATTCCCCGGCCTATAGAGAAATTTCAATGAGCAATTGGAAACGAGGCTTGGTTTACTTGATATGAATATAACGCGACGTGTCATTGCGTCGCCCGTGCCCTTGACAACGTCATCTGTGACGAAACATGTCGGGCGGACTGACGCAGTGACACCGTCGCCCCACGTGACCCGGAAGCACGGGCGGAACGCTGAACAGCCGGCATCTGTTTGATTTTAAAGCGCTTGTGTTTTTATCGAAGAATGTAAGTAGCCATTTGGCTTATTTTATCTGCTATACGTCAAATAAAAAACTGGATTACACTATTTGGGGTCCTATTCCTTTCCCTATGTAATACGGAGTCAACATCCTGGCTAACTTGGTGGCAGTACGTGACACAAGTGGGAGACCCGTCTTAATCGCCTGATCGGTGGCTGGAGAGGAAAAGCATCCCATAGAGCCCGCAGAGGCTATTCTGCATGTGCTGTCTGTTTGCCTAGAGATAGGTAAACACATGAGTTCTGGTAAGAGTACCTTATCAGCTTGATTGGTGGCACTTCATCTGTTTGCCTTCCTTTTTTTCTCACCTGGTGGAGGAATTTTTTTCATCTATATATCTCAATTGATGACAAGTTTAGATGGACAGTTCTTCTTGGACTCTTATTCAAACCCTTTTTGTATACATATATGTTTAGTGGTGCATATAGTGGATGACCTTTTGCGCAATTCTTTTTTATATTATGATGAGTTTATTATAAGTGCAAACAGAAATTTAGGTGCACACTGGATTGTTGTCTGATTTTCGGATATTTATTTGTACTATTAATGTTTTTTATGAGAGAATACCTGGGGGAATGTGTGTGTTCTTGGGATGTACTGCATACCTTTTTTTAATATTGTCCAGATATCCAATTCCATGGAAAACAGACAGAAATGCTTCTGATGGAGGCTCTAACCCAGGGGTCCCCAAAATGTTTAACCCTTTTGCTGCCAGAATCATTGTTGCTTTTGTTTAAAAAATAATTATAGGCCTGAAGATAACACCCTCCTAACATTATATCTTTTCTGACAGCAGAATCAGATACCCTAGAGAAGAATATAGTGGTAGTTTAAATTTGTTATGCCATGTTATATTAGTGCAGTGGTTTAGAAAACAACAAATGTCAGTAAAAAATACACTAAAGTTAATTTTAGGGGACACAAATACAATAAATGACCCAATGTTTGCTAAAATATAAAAGCTGAGATTGCACAGAGTAGATAAATAACCAGGAAACCCCACAAGGGGCCCCTAACAGTACAGAGGCTGCCCACCACCTGCAAGCACCAGTCCAAACACTCCGGCTCCAATGAATCAGCCTCTAGGGGATGTTTTTTTCTAATCTATTGCTTGAAAACTTTAACAGGAGAGGGGTTAGGGCAAAGGATACTCCAAAACAATTAGCAAACAGAAGATAGAGTCAATCTTCTACTTATATAAATGTGAAGAAGAACAGTCTATTCCCTCACAGCTGGGAACCATGGGGCAAGTTCCTGAGCAATCTAAGGCCTCATATCTAAAGACAATGGGGCAAGTCACTTTGGGATCTGGTTACCTTGTTCTGATACAGTACCCAACTGCTGGTACCCAGTGCAGTTTCCAGGACACTACATAGCCATAGAGGTCAATTAGGGTCTTTTCTCACAAGTCTCCAGTACAGCTGCCAACTTTCAGGTTCCTCCAGACATGTTACAGTGAGTGAGATGGCACCTCTCCAGACCAGATTCCCTGTGGTGAGGTTCTGCAATTAGCTCCTAGTAAATTCCATCCAGGCCCTCGGCCCTGACTTCGCTAAGACCTCTAGAGTAGCTGTACTGTCCATGGGCTACCTGACAGCAGCAGCCTTTCAGGCTGGACATGCCTCTCCACGGATTGGCTGGAACCTGATAAATATTCAGGCTGGTTGTTTTAAATCTCCTACCCTAAACTTCTTCCAGAGGCAGGGGAAGCAATCAAACACCCAGCCTGAGAAACCCTGAACAGGCCAGGCCAAACAATTACTACTCCCCCTTATTACTGAAGCAGCCAAAGCAAAATTTACATAGCATTCTACACTAGGAGGGGGCTACACTTAAAGTGATTCTAAACCTTTTTTTAAAAATAATAAACATGTTTTACTCAACTGCTCTGTGCAATGGTTTTGCACAGAGCAGCTTCAATGCTATTCTTCTTGGGTCCTAAGCTGGGATCTCCTCTTTCATGAATGCTCACCATAGGAAGCTGCTTCCTATGGGGACACTCAAGTAGGCTTGATCCTGCTATAGACACAGACAGCGGAGGTCGGCCCATAGGATTTGCTTGACAGCACCAAGAGCCAATGGCTCCTGCTGTTATCAATCTGCCCTGTGAGAAGGAAGAGACTGCAGAGAGCCGCTTCTCTCATGCACAGTGCTGGATCGAGAATGGGCTCAGGTAAGTATAGGGGGGGGGCTGGGGGGATCCTGGACACAGAAGGTTTTTTTTTTTACCGTAATGCAGAGAATGCATTAAGAGAAAAAACCTTCAGGCTTTAGAACCACTAAAATTTTGTGCACCCATGACATGGTGACAAACTTTGGTACCCTATATTTTCAATAGGTGATGCTTCAAAAGCCATTACAGCTCATCAGTTTAGAATTCATATTGTACCTAGGATTATTGCTCTCACTCTGGCGTGTGCGGCAATAGGTAATTTAGACTGGACGTCTCCATACTGGCGTTCATGGCGGTGGACACCACGCGGCACTCTTCTGATCTCAAGGTAAAGGATAGCTCATGGGCTTATAGGTACAATACATGTGGTATATGGTTATATACTCTCATGGGGCCCTTATTTAGTGTTTTTTTTGTATAATTTATAGACCCACCATGGGATTTATATTTATATTCAAGCGCTCCATTACCCATCATAGGGATACTATAGCAAGCCTTTTTTAAGGTATGTTGCGGGGCAATTCTCTTTGGTACACCTATAGGTACACACTATCATTCTGTTAAACCCTGGTTTTTTACTTTATGGATATCTTTATCGGTCCAGGCTACATTTCCTACGGACAGTATCTCACAAAAGTGAGTACACCCCTCACATTTTTGTAAATATTTTATTATATCTTTTCATGTGACAACACTGAAGAAATTACACTTTGCTACAATGTAAAGTAGTGAGTGTACAGCTTGTATAACAGTGTAAATTTGCTGTCCCCTCAAAATAACTCAACACACAGCCATTAATGTCTAAACCGCTGGCAACAAAAGTGAGTTCACCCCTAAGTGATAATGTATAAATTGTACCCAAAATGTCAATATTTTGTGGGTCCACCATCATTTTCCAGCACTGCCTTAACCCTCTTGGGCATGCAGTTTACCAGAGCTTTACAGGTTGGCAGTGGACTCCTTTTCCACTCCTCCATGACGACATCACGGAGCTGGTGGAGGTTAGAGACCTTGCGCTCCTCCACCTTCCGTTTGAGGATGCCCCACAGATGCTCAATAGGGTTTAGGTCTGGAGACATGCTTGGCCGATCCATAACCTTTACCCTCAGCTTCTTTAGCAAGGCAGTGATCATCTTGGAAGTGTGTTTGGGGTCGTTATCATATTGGAATACTGCCCTGCGGCCCAGTCTCCGAAGGGAGGGGATCATGCTTTGCTTTAGTATGTGACAGTACATGTTGGCATTCATGGTTCCCTCAATGAAATGTACCTCCCCAGTGCTGGAAGCACTCATGCAGCCCCAGATCATGACACTCCCACCACCATGCTTGACTGTAGGCAAGGCACACTTGCCTTTGTACTCTTCACCTGGTTGGCGCCACACACGCTCGACAACATCTGAACCAAATAAGTTTATCTTGGTCTCATCAGACCACAGGACATGGTTCCAGTAATCCATGTCCTTAGTCTGCTTGTCTTCAGCTAACTGTTTGCAGGCTTTCTTGTGCATCATCTTTAGAAGAGGCTTCCTTCTGGGACGACAGCCATGCAGACCAAATTGATGCAGTGTGCAGCGTATGGTTTGAGCACGGACATGCTGACCCCCCCACCCCTTCAACCTCTGCAGCAATGCTGGCAGCACTCATACGTCTATTTCCCAAACACAACCTCTGGATATGAAGCTGAGCATGTGCACTCAACCTCTTTGGTCGACCATGGCAAGGCCTATTCTGAGTGGAACCTGTCCTGTTAAACCGATGATCTTGGCCACCGTGCTGCAGCTCAGTTTCAGGGTCTTAGCGATCTTCTTATAGCCTAGGCCATCTTTATGTAGAACAACAATTATTTTTTTCAGATCCTCAGAGAGTTCTTTGCCATTAGGTGCTATGTTGAACTTCTAGTGACCAGTATGATAGATTGAGAGCGATAACACCAAATTTAATACACCTGCTCCCCATTCACACATGAGACCTCGTAACACCAACGAGTCACATAAAACCGGGGAAGGAAAATGGCTAATTGGGCCCAATTTGGACATTTTCACTTAGGGGTGTACTCACTTTTGTTGGCAGCGGTTTAGACATTAATGGCTGTGTGTTGAGGGGACAGCAAATTTACACCGTTATACAAGCTGTACACTCACTACTTTACATTGTAGCAAAGTGTCATTTCCTCAGTGTTGTCACATGAAAAGATATAATAAAATACTTACAAAAATGTGAGTGGCGTACTCACTTTTGTAAGATTACTGTATATATCATATACAGATATTTCCTATACGGATTTAATTTTCAACAGTATGGTTTCTTCTTATGCTAATACCTATACGGTGGGTTCCCCTTTATACTATCACTACTTTTTAATCACCACACATATAACTGTGCTATTTCCTCCTGGAGTGACTCTGGCCTACTTTATTTGTTTATTTGTTTAGATCTAGCCCGGATATGTACCCTTCTGGTACAATACTACAAATTTACCATTGGTCGCAAGGATAACAATATTTCACCTCTGGGGGCATACAATAGCAGGTATTTAAATCATCATTATTTAATTCACCTAATTAAACAAACAATTTTAGAGGGTAATCTTTCCCCATATACTATTTATGATATTTATTTTACAATCTAGTTACTTGTGTACTCGTGAGGTGAGCCCAACTCCCCTGTGTCCGCCCCTCTGACTACACTCCGGAGCCCAGATAGCTATAAGTAAGCTGCAGTTAATCATTTCATATCTGTTTCCTGATACCGAAGTCACAATGTATATTTATGTGATAAAAACTATTACCAGATTCATGTTTTGATAATACATATAAAGACATTTTTTGCCTACTCAATTCCAGTTTACAAGGACAAGGTCCAGAATAAGCGTAAAGTGCCGACCATCGTATATCGACTTGTCAATACATACAGTAGTGTGGTACCATGTATCATTTTTTCTGTTGTATTTCAGTCCAAATAACTTGCAAACTGTCTTCTTATTGCTAGGGCTGACCCCTTTTGGGGCATCCAACTCATGATCTTTCGTGTTTTAACCTATTATTACTATTTTGTATTATATCAATAAAATGTATATTTTTTTAAAAATAAATTGCTTGATTATTAGTCTCATGCTGTGCCCAGAAAGTCCACTCATTCGAGAGGTTCCCCTCTATGTTTTTTTTCTGCGGCGATAGGTAACACCATGTTCCATTAGCTTCTTTCCCAGCCAGTAAAGTGACACAGGGACCCAGAAGTGTAATTTTACACCTTGATTCCAGGTCAGTAACAGGAAGGGGAGGCCAGTGAACTGACGTTCATTGGTCATCCTCCCCTCTGCCCAGTGGTACCCGCCATGGTCTTTCTGTGTCAATCGATGGGTGCACAAAGCCTGGGAAGCATGGCAGGGGTGTTTGTAAAATCCTTCTCTGCCACCAACGTAGTTTCTACGTCAGTGGCAGCAACAGAATTAAACAAATTAACAGTTCACTGTCCTTCAGGGGAGCCAGACTGTGGCCAGTGGGAGTAGAAAATTACTTGGTGTCAGTGAGAGTAAACAATGCATCAGTGTCAGTGACAATAACAAGTGCCCCTCAGTTGGAGTAGGAGTGACAAAATTACCTAGCACCTGTGGTCAGTGGTATGAAGAATAATGCCCCACCATTGCTATCAGTGGAAGGAAAAGCTCCCCATCATTGATTGGTAAGTCTATTAAGGAAGGAGATAAAACCTTTTTTTAGGTACATTAGTGATAGAAGAAAAAAATACTATGGGATCACCAAAATGAAAACTGGGCACAACACATATGTTGAGGGAGACCAGGATGTAGCAAACCATTTAAACAATTACTTCTATTCAGTCTTCTCAGAAATAGACTGCACTAATGATAACAAGTTAGGGAATAATATCGGTTCTAGTAATGATGGTTCATTTCTAGGATTTCTGGAGACAGAGGTAGCTGAGGAACTGGCTCGGTTAAAGCTTAATAAAACAATGGGCCCTGATGGTATTCATCCCAGAGTTCTAAGAGGACTTTGCGATATAGTTGTTGGACCATTAACAAATCTTTTAAATAAATCTCTTCTAACAGAAGAAGTTCCCCATGATTGGCGGATAGCTAATATTGTACCTATCCACAAGAAGGGCAGCAAGGTAGAAGCTGACAATTACAGGCCAGTGAGTTTAACATCAATTGTAGTCAAGGTAATGGAATCACTTCTGAAAAGAAGGATCATTGATCACCTAAAAATACACAGCTTGCTGGACCCAAAGCAGCATGGCTTTACTGAGGGTAGATCGTGTCAGACAAATCTGATTGAATTCCTTGACTATATTACCAGTGTTTTGGACCAGGGTGGTGCTGTGGTCATAGTGTATCTTGATTTCAGCAAAGCATTTGATACAGTTCCACATAATGATCTAATACAAAACTTGTACAAGCTAGTACTTAACCCTTGGGTGGTTCAGTGGATATGCAGTTGGCTAAAGGATAGATCCCAGAGTGTGGTTGTAAATGGGGTTCACTCAGAGCAGAGACCAGTCACTAGTGGGGTACCACAAGGCTCTGTACTGGGTCCTGTTCTATTTAACCTATATGTAAGTGATATAACTAAAGGTTTGTTGGGCAAGGTGTGTCTCTTTGCTGATGATACAAAGGTGTGTAATAGGGTTGATATCCCTGGAGGTGTCTGTTACATGGAACATGATTTGGCATTGCTGGAAGATTGGTCAAAGCAGTGGAAACGCAGTTCAATATTTCTAAATGTAAAATAATGCACCTAGGATATAAGAATCCCCTTAGAGAGTACAGCATTGGGGATACAGTGTTAGCCAGCACTACAGAATAAAATTATTTGGGGGTGCTTATTTCAGATGATTGCAAAATGAGCAAACAGTGTGACCAGGCAGTGGGAAAAGCAAATAGAATTCTGGGATGCATCAGTAGAGGGATCACCAGCAGGAGGAAGGAGGTCCTGATTCCTCTATATAGATCTTTAGTGAGACCTCACTTAGAATACTGTGTCCAGTTCTGGAGACCTCACTTATAAAAATATATTTATAAGATAGAACAAGTTCAGAGACGGGTAACAAAAATGGTGAAAGGTCTGGGGGATAAAACATATCAAGAGCGACTTCAGGAACATAATATGTACAGTCTGGAGGAAAGAAGGGAGAGGGGAGACATGATTGAAACCTTTAAATACATCAAGGGGGTGAATAAGGTTCAGGAGGGTGGTCTTTTCAATATGAAACCAAAATCAAGAACATGGGGACATGACTTCAAACTAACTGGAGGGAAGTTCAAAACTAATATTAGAAAATATTATTTTACTGAAAGGGTGGTTGATGATTGGAATAAACTACCAACAGACATTGTGAGACAGTCAACAGTAAATGGCTTCAAACAAGCTTGGGATAAACATAAATCTATAGTCAGACAATAAGGTTAATGTGAAAACATTGAGTGAGGCTTGGATAGGGAGCATGAATTTGGTGAGGTCCCATGGTATCCACACATCCCTCAGTAGTAGGGTACGGAGGTCTCGGGAGGTTGACAGGCTCTTTTCTATCTCTACCCAAAGTGGTGTCTCTTTTGTTGGGAACCAATGTTTCATTTGGTCTAAGTGTACCGCCCAGTAGTAATCAAGTAGGTCCGGTAGTCCCACACCTCCCATTAGTCTGTGCTTGGTTAGTGTGGATCCTGCACATCTCGCTTTTTTGCCCTGCCAGATAAATTTGTTGAGAATGCTTTTTAAGGTTTTCAGCTGTTTGGTTGTGAATGGGATCGGGAGGGCTCTGAACATGTAAAGAATCTGGGGCAGGATGTTCATTTTAAACGCAGCTAATCGTCCGCTCCAAGTGAGTTCACATTTGGGCATGCGCTCAAGTTCTCTGGATATTTTGGACGTAAGTGGGTTGATATTAGAGGGGATTAGGTTGGATGTGTTTTTTGTCAAGATGATGCCCAAATATTTTATTCCTTCAGTGATCAAAGTAAATGGGAACTGGGACTTTAAGCTGTTGACTATTAGTGGTGGGATTCCTAAGTTGAGGATTAGGGATTTTGAAGTGTTTAATTTATAGTATGATATATTACTGAATTGTTGTAATGTGTGGTATGCTGCTTGTAGAGATTGTCTTGGGTTTGTCAGTAGTAATATAATATCATCTGCGAACAGATTTATTTTATGTGGGGATCCCTGGAAGGAGAAACCTGTTATGGAGGGATTAGACTGAATGGTTTCTGCCAACGGTCCCAGTATCAAATTAAAAATAGTGGGGAGAGGGGGCACCCTTGGTGGGTTCCGTTTATTATATCAAACTGTTTTGATCACGTTTGTGGTGTAGACCTGTGCTGATGGGCAGGAGTAGAGGGCTAGGATAGTTGATAGAATGTTGCCTGAGAATCCAAATTTTTGTAATGCCATGGTCATATAGTGCCAGTGGACTCTGTCAAACGCCTTCTCTGTGTCCAACGCAAGGAGCAGAGAAGGTGTTTGTGTTCTTTCTGCGTGGTGTATTATATTAATGACTCTTCTGGTTGCATCAGATGTTTGGCGTCCTGTGACAAAACCTGTTTGGTCCTTCTGTATTAATTATTACACCCATGAGTCATTTAGCCACTAGTTTTGCTAGGATTTTAACATCTGAATTCAATGAGGATATGGGCCGAAAGTTATCTGGTGTTGTGGGGTCTTTCCCTGGGTTAGGTAGGGTAACTACATAGGCCTTCAACATCTCTTGTGGTAGGGATGATTCTTCTGTAGCCTTAGTGAAAACCTTCACAAGGTGAGGGGTAAGGTCTTGTTTAAAAATTTTGTAGAATTCGTTGGGGAGCCCGTCTGGGCCTTGGGAATTCCCATTTGGAATAGATGTTATTGTCTTCAGAATTTCTGCTTCTGTTATGGGAGCGTTAAGTATGTTTACTTGGGTCTCTGAGAGGGTGGGTACTTTGACCTTATCTAGGAAGTCTTGGATTTTGGATTCAGAGGGTTGGTGAGTGGATTGATCCTCTTGTAGGTTGTATAGGGCTCTGTAGTAGTTAGCAAATTTGTCTGCTATTTATTGGGGGTGTACTATTTTGTGTTTGTCAATGGGATGAATTAAATGCGAAATTCTAGATTTTACTTGTTTTGTTTTAAGTCTGTGCTAGATAGTTGCCTGTTTTGTTGGATTGGGCGTAGTGGGTAAGTTTGAGCCTTTTGAAATGTTTATCATATTGTTCAGACAATAGGGATTTAAATTCATGTTTCAATTTATGTGGCTAAGGTGGTGGGCTTTTTTTTATTGTGGGTTTCGAGGTTGTGGATTTCAGTTAGGACCTTTGTCAATTTGGCATTATATATTGTTTTTTAAGTCTAGAGTTTTATTGAATGCACACGCCCCTCGTACAGGCCTTGTGCGCATTCCACAGAACCCAAGGGTCCGAGACTGAGTTGGCGTTTATTTCAAAGAATTCTCTGAGCTGTTGAGAAATGTGTCGAGTACATTGAGGCTGTTGAAGGTTTTTAACATTGTATCGCCAGATTGGGGCTCGGTCCAGGGAGTTCTGCTCCTCCATTGTCAGTTCAATCGCTGCATGTTCTGACCATGTGATATCTTTGATGAAGGAGAAGAAAGACCTCTGAAGTAGTCTCAAATCTACCACATATAGGTCAATACATGAGTAAGTACGATGTCTGGAGGAATAAAACGTAAAATCTCTTTCAGTAGAGTGTTGACACCTACAGACATTGTATACCTGTTTTTCGTGAAACAGAATTCTGAGTGAAGGCATTCGGCCATTGGCAGATGAAGTAGTATCCAGCCCTGGGTCGACTGTTGTATTGAAATCACCACACATAAGTAAATCACCATACTTAACTGATAATATTCTTTTGAAGAGTCTGCGTATGAAGCAAATCTGGTGTGAATTAGGTCCATATACTGTAACTAGGGTGAAGGGCATGTCGTTTTTATCACATGTCAATATGATGAATTGTCCTTCTTTGTCCAGGATAGAGTCTTTCAGCTTGAAGGTGACTGAGTTTCTGATCGCCAACAGGACTCCCCTCTTCTTCTCAGATGCATTAGCGAAGAATATGTTTGGTTAGTCTCTATGTTCACATCTGGGAGGGTGTTATGAGATGTGGGTTTCCTGGGCTACTAGGATATCCGCTTTGCTTTCTGAGGCTTCTTTCCACAATGAAAATCTTTTTGCTGGATGATTAAGTCCATTAACATTTATAGAGAGGTTTTTAATAGGCATCTTGTGTCAGTGGGGTTCGTGTCGTTGATAGCGTTTCTGCCAAGAAAAAGGGAGTATTTTCCAGACACCACTTGCCACTCTTCTTGGATTGCTATAGGAGCCAGGGTGGAAGCTGTTTGTGTTGGAGGAGGGAGAATCCCCCATTGCTGTAGGAGTTTTATGCCGCCTTCCAGCGATGAGATCTGGGTTGTTGAGCCATTGTGTGTGATGGTTAGGTGTGCTGGATATTTCCACTTGTGAGGAATATTGTGGTTCCGCAGTGCTTTGGTTATGGTGGCTAAGTTTCTGCCTTTTTTTTTGCAGAGTATACATTGACAGATCTGGCAGTAGTTGAAGGCCTTAATATTTCTCTGGGAGATTATTGATTTGTTTAAAGGCTGGCATAATTACTTCTTTGGACCAGTAAAAATGAATTCTCATTAGTGTGTCTCTAGCTAGGTCCAGAGCTATGAATGAGGGTTTAGGCAGTCTATGAATCCTGTCAATGGTGAGCTCTGCACTAGAAAGAGATGGCACAAGGAGCGAGAAGAGGGATTTGACATACTGTTGAAGATGGTCAGCATGGATGGATTTGGGGATCTCCCTGATCTTTAAGTTGTTCCGTCTACTACGGTCTTCAAGGTCCAACATTTTGTCTTTCAGCCATTCTATATCATCATTTTGTGCAGTGTGTGCATCTACTAGGGAGTTGAATGATTTGGTATAATCTTCCATGGAGGATTCTATATTTGAGATCCTGTCTTCTGCTTTATGCAGGTCTGTTTGGAATTGTTTCATGCACTCCAGCATGTCTGTGTGCAGTATAGTTTTAGCGTGGTGTCTGATAGTCCTGCCATGCTTATTTTCTATTACAAGGAATGTTTACATTCCTTGTAATAGGAAAAAAAGTGACCCAATTTTTTTTTTAACCACAACAGTACCTGGCACGAAAACCCCCTTCCTGTCCAGGCCATTTTTCAGCTTTCAGCGCTATCACACTTTGAATGACAATTACTCAGTCATGCAACACGGTACCGATATGAAATTTGCGTCCTTTTTTTCCCACACAAATAGAGCTTTCTTTTGGTGGTATTTAATCACTAGGAGGGGGTTTATTTTTTGTGTTATAAATAAAAAAAGATTGAAAATTTTTTGAAAAAATGCATTTTTCTTTGTTTCGGTCATAAAATTTTGCAAATTAGTAATTTTTCTTTGTAAATTTTGGCCAAAATTTATACTGCTACCTATCTTTGGTAAAAATAACCCAAATAAGTGTATATTATTTGGTCCTTGTGAAAGTTATAGAGTCTACAAGCTATGGTGCCAATCATTGAAAATTGATCACATCTGATCACACCTGATATACTGACAGCCTATCTCATTTCTTGAGACCCTAACAAGCCAGGAAAGTAAAATACCCCCAAAATGGCCCCTTTTTGGAAAGTAGACATTCCAAGGTATTTAGTAAGAGGCATGGTGAATTTTTTGAAGCTGTAATTTTTTCACCACAATTCTTTGCAAAATGAAGATTTTTTTTCTTTTTTTTTTCACAAAATGGTCATTGTAACAGGTTATTTCTCACACACAGCATATGCATACCCCAAATTACACCCCAAAACAAATTCTTCTGCTCCTCCTGAGTATGGAGATATCACATGTCTGAGACTTTTTCACAGCCTGGCCACATACAGAGGCTCAACATGCAGGGAGCGCCGTCAGGTATTCTAGGGACATAAATTACACATCTAATGTCATGAAGACCTATCACATTTTTGAAGGCCCTGGAGCACCAGGACAATGGAATTGCCCACATAATGACCCCATTCTGGAAAGCAAACACCCCAAGGAATAATCATTGAGGCATAATGAGTCTTTTGAACGGTTCATTTTTGTTCCAGTAGTTTTTGGAAAATGTTGGAAAAAACACGAGGTCCCGGAAGTTTTTACACTATCCAGAAGTACTGTAATCTACACATTAAATACAGGGATCTTATGGACTGCCGCGAGGGACGTACAACTCGGAGACATACACCGGTCCGACACTTTTTCAGAGTCTGTACACTATAGAGGTATGAGTCCTCCTCGTCTTCTTAAACAAAACCCCACATTAAACCCCATACGTATACGACACACACTCTTTATTGGACAATGTTACTGGTAAAACACTTTTTTTTTTCTTTTTTTTAGAAGTAAAACGTTTCTTAACACCACTT
>BLSH010024418.1:207000-220223 GCA_018402905.1 Glandirana rugosa
CCCCCCCCCCCCAAATAAAAAAAAACCCTGCAAGAGAAAGGCATAATGAGCAAGTATGCATTGCATACTAGCTCATTATGGAATACTTACTTTGAAACAAAGCTGTTGCAGCAGTTTCGGCACACCGCTGTGACCGGCGACATGCCACTTCCTGGTCCATGGCTCTGGCCAATCACAGCGCGAGCCACACTGACGTCACTCCTGCACATGCGCGCGGGAGCCGCCAGTTATAGCACGATCACAGTGAAGAAACGGCACGGAGGCCGTTTCTTCACTGCGCATGTGCCGAAATGACGTCGGCATCAGCAGTACACTGAATATCTCCTGAACCGTGCAGGTTTGGGAGATATGCAGGGCACCTACAGGTAAGCCTTATTATAGACTTACCTGTAGGTTAAAGTGGTTGTCATGAGTTGACAACCACTTTAAGTGGGTAATATACAGTATGATATATATTTATATTTTGGTTGCCTCTGTGGACAATTTGTTAGCATGATAAACTTTCATATTAACATCTTCTTTTTTCCAACCTTCTCTGCTTCTGCACGTCAAAAAATCTGAAAGGAAATGGTCCCAAGAGAGGGCAAAAAGTGGCTATATATACGTCTATGTTTGTATCAGGTTAAAACATAAGGTCAAATTGGTAATTTATTAAATGCAATTATTAAAAAAAAATTATAATCGAGAAGAGCCCTCAGGGATGAGGTGCTCGATTCATGACCATACAAATGGGGGGACACAAAACAATGGGACCACGGACTGACAAACAAATAACCACAAATACAGAATAAAAGACGTCCGAACACCGGAGAGACTAAAATACCTGGGCCACCTATGGGAGAGAAACCTTCATCTCCCTGCAATGTGTGTAAATATGTATACAGGTGGTTCCAGTTATCCCAGTGCCTCTATGTGGATGGAACCAGCACAGTGTGCTGGAAAAACCCCATGCGGGGTATAATAGGCCAAGGTAGTCCTTGTGCACAGCACTGCTGTAAATCCTGGAAGGTGGAAGTGACTGGGAGCAGCGTTAAATAGCGGAGTAACACTCCTAGTATGTCTCCGGCTATGGGACCGTTAGTAGACTGCAACCCTGGTGGTGGATGTGGATCCCATATGGATAATTAAAGGTCCCGTGTCCTGGATGTAGTATATGCTCCAGGCCACTCTGTGGTGCTGCAGCCTAGATCTACTATGCCACTATTATGTCTCCTCTTGCCAAGAAGGTAGGTGTACAGTGGCTATAGTGATCTGTGGAGCTAAATATGAAAAGAGGCTATACCCATGGATGTCTCCTCTGGGACAGGGAACCAAATAGATTGGATGGAGGTGTGGAACTACTGTCAGAGCCAATCAGTGATGGAGGAGGATGGAAGAGGACTGTACTATCTCCCCGAATGAGCCAGATCTTCTCCTATAAGCAGTTCAATCTGCTATCCATCTGCTAAAGCTCAGGCAGCTACAGCGGCCATATACCGTGTTCCAGGAACCCACTATGGGTTCAATGTGGTATTGGGAGGGAACATCAACCAGGATGCAGAGACTGGGAGGATCATGGCGTGTCAGGGGTGCAAGGAGGCAGCCTTCTCTCAGTGCTCGAGAATATACCACTAAGGGTGTATCTTATGGACACAACGTCCGTACGCTCCCCTTCGCTGTAGGTCTCACTTCTCTTCCGCTGAGCTTAGCGATGTGTGGTAGGTCCTGGATTTGAGTCCTCTTCTACCGGTCCCGTCCTCCGCTAATCCTCCTGTCTTTCTTCCGCGTTCAGGGCACTGGCCGGCGGCGCGGGCGGAAGTGACATCAACGCGTTTCGCGACGGATGTACGTAGCTTCGTCAAAAAGTCTACCATTCCAAATCTCATGGTTCTCTTTTACTAGACAGCAAGGACACAGCAGATACAACCACAGATTGCAGGAAAGAAAATCGTTTTGATTTACCTATCAACACAGCCAGGAAATCCCTCCCACAGAGCTATGGTGCTCTCCCATCAGGGGGGCCTTCCCTGCTGGGAAAACACAGGGGTTATTGCTAGTGGCTATAGCCGCTGGCATTATTTGCATGTAAAAATCCGGCTTGCTGCCCATAGATGATTTGAATCTTGGCCACCCCTGCTGAACTGGCTGAGATTCAAACCATCTATGGTTGGCTTAAGATAGGAAGTGTGCTTTTTGTGTTGCTTTTGGAATTAGATATATTTAACTATGCATTAAAACAGAGATTGGTAAGAATAACCTGCTAAATGCTGAATGTCCATGGAGGACCATTTAGAGGGTTGACTGTTCAGCTTTTAGCCAATCAGATGCTTGTGTATATCGCCAGTTTATCAGATGTTTCCCTATTGTAAAAAATAAAAAACTGGGGTTGGAAGAATACTTTTATAGCCCTTGAGACAGATAGAATATCTATGTAGAGCAGCAACCTTTGGACTGATAACAGACTACACTGTACCGATTACTGTCCACATCTCTAGAAAATATGACATATTTTTTCCAGTTTGTCTTATGTGTTTTCAGGAATTAATGAAGATATTTTTTTTCGTGTGCACATTTGCAGTATTTTGTATTTTCTACATTCTGCTCTCTTCTGACTTCAAAAACATAACTGAATCAAAGGAAATACTGGCTGTATATATTGTTAACTAACAATACTAATAATCATGAAGAGGTTTTCTGTTTGTACTGTCAAAATGGTGTGACCATACATCTGATTTTCTTTTCTTACTGCACTCTTTCTAGTTATGACTAAACCATGTGATCTATAATGGGATTTTTTGTGGTCACCTGCCCGCTTGGTGTCAGAATGTGAATACAGCAACATAGACTGTAACACAATACCTGAATAGGTCTTAATTTCAAATTAAGGGACTGAAATAGGGTTGTCATCTGTTTTTCAACCACACGGTATATTTTTGTAACAACTTCCCAGTTCTTGTATTGGTATGCATATTGTCTAGCTTTCAACTGCTTCTCCACCCTTAGCTTTCTAAGCCCTTTATGAAGCAGAGATGATGGTGTTGATCTACTAAAGGCAACTAGACTGTGCACTTTTCAAGTACAGTTGTACTCGTTTTCCCTAGAGCTTAGTAAATGTGTTAAAACTTCACTATGTAAAGAATACACAATCAGTGCATATGATTGGATGATGGAAATCAGAGCTTTATCACATGCACTAAGTGCTGGAGAAAATTAAAACAACTGTACAGTCTATTTGCCTTTAGTAAATCAACCCTTATGTGTTCAGTTATACAGAAAAGAAAAACAGGTATATATATATATATATATATTTATATATATATATATATATATATATATATATATGTATATATATATATATAGAGAGAGAGAGAGAGAGAGAGAGAGAGAGAGAGTATCTCACAACAGTGAGTACACCCCTCACATTTTTGTAAATATTTTATTCTATCTTTTCATGTGACAACACTGAAGAAATGACACTTTGCTACAATATAAAGTAGTGAGTGTACAGCTTGTATAACAGTGTAAATTTGCTGTCCCCCTCAAAATAATTGAACACACAGCCATTAATGTCTAAACCGCTGGCAACAAAAGTGTATACACCCCTAAGTGAAAATGTCCAAATTGGGCTCAAAGTGTCAATATTTTGTGTGGCCACCATTATTTTCCAGCACTGCCTTAACCCTTTTGGGCATGGAGGTCACCAGAGCTTCACAGGTTACCACTGGAGTCCTCTTCCACTCCTCCATGATGACATCACAGAGTGGTTGATGTTAGAGACCTTGCGCTCCTCCACCTTCCGTTTGAGGATGCCCCACAGATGCTTAATAGGGTTTAGGTCTGGGGACATGCTTGGCCAGTCCATCACCTTTACCCTCAGCTTCTTTAGCAAGGCAGTGGTCGTCTTGGAGGTGTGTTTGGGGTTGTTATCATGTTGGAATACTGCTCTGCGGCCCCAGTCTCCGAAGGGAGGGGATCACGCTTTGCTTAAGTATGTGACAGTACATGTTGGCTTTCATGGTTCCTTCAATGAACTATAGCTCCGCAGTGCCAGCAGCACTCATGCAGCCCCAGACCATGACTTTCCCACCACCATGCTTGACTGTAGGCAACACACACTTGTCTTGTTGCAAAGGAGGGAAACATGGAAAAAGGACTGCACACCCCAAGTATGCTAGATTGGGACAGTTCCCCATGTTTTTTTTTATCAGCTTGCAAATAATTAGTGACAAGTATATGCAAAATCAATTCTTTTTATTATACAAAAAATATAGATTAAAACAAAGGCTTTGTGAGAGATACTAAAATATGAGCTCTGGTTTACATATTCGAGATACACAAAAACATGATGGTTAATGCACACTACTAGATTTAGGCTTTTGAAAGTATGTGTTTAACTCAGTATACCCCAACGTGTTTCGACCTATGTCAGAATAAATATTATGGACATCAATGAGTCCTTTTCTTCTGGGCTTTCTACTCACAGGCACACTGGAGCTTGGGGGATCTTATACAGAATATGTGAAAGACAAATCACGGTGTGATCCGTTACACCCACTGACAACCATCACCACATTTTTAACACATATATTTTTTATTTTTTGGATCCCTCAACCAGAAGAAAAGGACTCATTGATGTTCATAATATTGAGTTGCTGTGCACTCTCCCCCCTCTCTGGAGCACCAAAACTAGTGACCTCTTGTAAGTCTCTTAGGGCCACCTGTTGTCTCTTGAGGGTGGGACAGACCGCGGAGAACTCAGGACCACTGGATGTAGAAGCTCTGGAAGCATAGTCTCTTATGTACACAACAGTGGCACAACTACAGATACAAACAATCCCCCTGAGGAAGACCAGTAAGACATAGGTCAAAACGCGTTGGGGTATAGTGCATTAAACACATACTTTCAAATTCCTAAATCTAGTAGTGTGCATTAACCATCATGTTTTTGTGTATCTCAAAGATGCAAACCATATTTTAGTATCTGTCACAAAGCCTTTGTTTTAATCTATATTTTTTTATACAATAAAAATAATGCATTTTGCATATACTTGTCACTAATTATTTGCAAGCTGCTAAAAAGCCCCATGGGTAAACTGTCCCAATCAGACAAACTTGTCTTTGTACTCCTCACCTGGTTGGAACCTGTCCTGTTAAACTGTTTTAATTGTAGCAAAGTGCCATTCCTTCAGTGTTTTCACATGAAAAGATATAGTAAAATATTTACAAAAATGTGGGGGATGTACTCATTTTTGTGAGATACTGTATATGGTTGAAGCCCTTTGAGACAAATATGAATCACATAAATACGTCACAGGACTTACAACATAACATAGACTTGAGGTGTGCCCTGGTTGGCTGGTCGGTATGCCAAGAAAAGGGGGCAAAAATACTCGGATAGGGAAGTAATTGTTTATCGATCCTGTGGTATTATTGAGCGAGCTTGGTAAAAGCTTGTGCCATTTCTACCTGAGGGTTCGAAATGAATCGAGCGAAGCAGGCAGATTTCCATCTGCCCAATTTCTTAATGACGTGGTCCTTGCTGAGATGCAACGAGGCTGCTTTGATCCGGAAGGAACGTCCAGAGTACCAACTGGGGTCAAGGCTTAGGTCAACCAGTAGGATTCCAGCGTGCCTAACAAATTGTCTGCCATTCAGGGGGCTGGTCGAAAAATGTAGCAATGGGCTAGAGTCTGATCGGCTGGGGAGGTGAGACAGTAGATGGTCAAGTACCGTTGGCACCAGGCGTTGTTGGTTTGAAAGAGTTTGATGTCGACCCCAAGGCCAGAATGTTGGGTTTTGGAGACTACGAGGTGAAGAACAAAGTGGTCTGAAAGTGGGCCAGGTGGTGTCTGCACAGTATCTAGCTGCTGGGGCCACCAAAAGTAAATTCACTAGGCCGCAGAAAGCCGTAGAAGGTCAGGCAGATGGCCGCTTGGATGACCAGGCTGGGCAGAACCCCGAACAGGGAACATGAGAGGATATTAGACATGTCTCTAAAGATGGCACTTGTGATGGGCAAGCATTTGCCGTTGGTTATAGGCTGTTGCTTCTGGATTCCACATAGGATGGATCAGACTGTATGAGCCATGAACAAAGATGGCTTTCCGGGGTCCTGTAAGGACAAGAAAATGCTGGATCCAAGCTAAGTATAGCCTGACTGTGTTATGAGATAGAGCCAGCTGAATGTGTCAATACGATATGAAGGCTAGGACGTGCTTAACGTCACCTGTGTTGCTCCGGGGCACAAGGTTAGAAACTTGCAGTAGGCGTTCCAAGTAGTGCCCTAGGCCTTCAGTGTGTTGCGGGACAACAACTGATTAATGAGCTGGATAGTGTTGAAACAGGTGTGGTTTTATTCCATCGTTAGTTATGACCAGGGTTGGATAGGAGTAGTCGTTGGGTCAGCTCCAGGTTTCTGCTGGAAAAATAAAATTAAGTTAAAACAGGTCAGTGCATCTACTGTGACATTGCACTTGTCCAGAATATACATGCAGTGAACATTAATTGATGCTGCAGGGACAACTGCACCAGCGTGCGTAGGAAGGACATGGCGAAGACCGCCATTTGTCATGTCCAGGTATGGCCCCAGACCTGAGCTGCTGCCACCATGGGATATAGTTTGGAAAGTGAGGATGACTGACTAAAACCGGGGACCTAAAGAGTTTCTGGTAGCCATGGCCCTGCGTACCAGTGATGACCAAGAATTGCAACGAAGCCTGTGGAGGCTGTGGCATCCGTGACTACCTTAGGTGATAAGCTGATGTTGATGGAACAAACATGGATATGCTGTTCCAGTTCGCGAGAAATACATCCCACATTGTCAAAAACCCACTATAGCTGCTGGTTACAGCCTGAGAACTTGATTGAGTTCTTGTACCTGAGAGTGGAAAACCAAGAGGCGTGAAATGAAGGCCTGCCCTGAGGGATAATCCTCATGGAAAAATTAAGCATCCCTAACAGGAATCGTAGCTGTCTCTTAGTACACCCTGAGAAAGGGTAAAGGCATGAATGACCGACCTGATTTGGGTCAATTTGTTGGGAGGAGGTTACCCTGCAAGGAGCGAGTGTCAAGAGTGATGCCTAGGAAGGTGCTGGACTGTGCCAGGCCTTCCACTTTATGCTCTGCTATGGGCACGTAGAGATTGCCAAATACTACTCCTGGTCTGTCCAAGTCTACCAGGGGCACTCCAGGCCATTTGATGAGCAGAAAGTCATCAAGATAGTGAATGCCTTTCTGACACTGTGCTTGGTGCAACAGGATGCAGGTAAGGGACTGGGCGATAATATGAAACAGCCACAGGCTGCTTGAAGAGCCGAAAGTTAGCTGGTTGCGAAGTAATACAAACCTTTCCATTTGATGCCATGCCATCACCAGAGGGATGGCCCAATGGGTAATAGTTTAAACACGTCTGAAATGTCTGCTTTGGATAGCCATGTGCCTATACCTATGTTTATAATAGCCCGAATGCCAGGTCAACCGATGCATATTTAAGGGAGAACTCCTCGGAAGGAATTAGGGAAGTCAGGAAGTGTTCTGCTGCTTGAGATTGCACGTGATTTTCGGATGTGCTCTGTGGCACGTCACACAAATGTGAAGCAGCCGGCATTGGCTAAAGTTGCATGAGCCATAATTAAAGTTATTGCAGATTGAAGCACCCCCCCCCCACTGACAGGACAGGCTGTCCCAACTTGTATACCTTGTGCGGTTATGCGGGAGGCCGGCAAGCTCTGACTGATACCAGAGGTGGAGGGGAAATTGAGGGGGGTCTAGTAACTGTATTAGAGTAGCAGTTCGCCGTATGGGTGGAGGACTGGCAAATAATACAGAACGGGTAATGCAGATCAGCAAAGTAGCAGCAGAAGAGCCCTGTGTCAATGACACTCCAGTTCGAAGAGCAGCTTGATGAGCTTGGGTTTCCTGGCTGTAGTGGGGTAGGGAACGCCCTTGAGCCACAGCTCTAATGTGAGCTTGTGGATGGTCCATCCCTGAGGGACTGCACCCTGCCGTGCTCTGAACCCACGGAGGGTGACAGAGGGGCAGCAGTGGAGTCTTCACTGCTGGCCTGCAACATGGCTCCTGCTATAAGACAAAACAAGGGGGTGCATGTGTTAAGAGGAGACCTAGAAGTAGGATGTGAGCGGAGTGGGATACAGAAGACTCAGACAAGAAGGAAAAGTACAGAAAAAGGAATGACAGGCAAAGATAAGAGCCAATTGTGTTCTACTGCGTAGAACCCTGTTGAATGAAAATTTAGAAAACTCAAAAGAGTGCGTGGCAATCGAGGTGAGCCGATATGAATCTGTTGTATGGTAATTGACATGAACAGATACGAATCGGTGTACGAATATGCATCTGATACAACTTGTGTCGCAGACGCGACTAGATTCTAAATGGGCTGCCGTAAGTATTGAATGGATCCGATACGAATTGGTTGTAGAGTAAATGACATGAACCAATAGGAATCGTTTGTAGGGTAAATGACATGAACCGATACAAATCGGATGTAGGGTAAATGACATGAACTGATACGAATCGATTGTAGGGTAAATGACATGAACTGATACAAATCGGTTGTAGAGTAAATGACGCGAACCAATATGAATTGGTTGTAGGGTACATGACATGGACCGATACGAATCGGTGTGTGCAATGCATCCGTTACAAATCGTTGTGCCTCCGACGTGACTGGATTCGAGTCGGACTGTTGTAGAATGTAACAACCGACCTGTTGGATACCGTGAGGCTTACTTTCCTTGCGGGGAGCCTGCGTGCAGTTATGGGATCGACTTGTGTTATACCAAGGATTTGAATCTTATCACCGGCGCGACCGGGACTCGAATCAGGCTTCTATTCGTAGATTGTTAGGGTGCCACCCGCCCTTCTAAAACTGCAAACCTACCAACCACCCAGCCCCCGAAGCTAATCAAAATGCAGACAAGGCACCAGGTGGGTCTAATTACCACCTCAATCAGCCACAGAAGCCATGCAATCAATACATGCTCAGCTCCAAGGGATAAGGCTGAAACCCCATAAACTGTGAATCCTACCACCAGCGAAGCCTGTGCCGAGTGATGTTGGAAAACGACTGGCAGTGTCTCGGAGGCTAGGATCTATGAACGAATCATATGTTTTGTAGCAGAGATGACAAACAAGGCAGAGGGAAGGTACAAATCTACTATGCCTGTGCCGAATGATGTCGGGACACAACTGACAACGACTGAAGGCAGCTAACTATGAAAGGGATGCAGGATAGGAAACATAACGAATCACAGCATTGCATATGATATGAAAAGGTTCGAATCCTACTTGCAGCAGCGAGAGAGAGCCACAGACGAAGATCACAAACAGAGAAGCCGCAACACAGTGGTAAATGAACGCACAGACTTATGAACACAAAGTGAGCTGGGAAGAGTTGGCCTAGTGATGTGTGGTATCGTGCACCAGAACAAACAAAGACCACAGCGGTCTGCTTAAATACCCACGGGACTCCTCCCATAAATTCAGGCCACCATACTGGCAACATACGTACACACGCTAACACGCATGCGCGGCCAATGCTGGCCATCTTGGTTACTGGAATCCATGTCTTTTTGCCTGAGCTTGTCTTTGCTGTGATTGCATGTGAGTGCAACTTGATTTTTTACCTATAAATCTTTAAATGGAATCATGCTATGTTGATGCATTCTAGTTTCCATGGTAAACTTGGAATGTTAAATTGAGGGAACCTGGGAGGTTGCGGTGGGATTAGCAGCGCACGGAGGTCTGCAGTTTTCTTGGCATAACGAGGCAGTGAGACTGGGAGGAGACCAATTGAGCAGCTGCTCTAACGTAAACCACTCTTATGCAGGGGGCCACACGAATTGCAGTAAGCGCAGTGTGTTATTAGTGTTGGGGACGCAGTGCTTATCTTCCTCTGCTCTACTTCATGGATGGTGGGATCTCTTCCTGTTCTAAATACTCATATATGAAGGACTGATTAACATGATTTATTGAAGGACATTTTGTAGCGCTGCACCATTATAATTATAAGGCCACCATACTGGCCTTCTTATATATACACTCACTGGCCACTTTATTAGGTACACCTGTTCAATTGCTTGGTAACACAAATTGCTAATCAGCCAATTACATGGCAACAACTCAATGCATTTAGGCATCTAGACATGGTGCAGAAGATTTGCTGAAGTTCAAATCGAGCATCAGAATAGGGAAGAAAGGGAATTTAAGTGACTTTGAACATGGCATGGTTGTTGGTACCAGACGGGCTGGTCTGAGTATTTCAAAAACTGCTGATCTACTGGGATTTTCATGCACAACAATCTCTAGGGTTTACATAGAATGGTCCGAAAAGAGAAAAGATCCAGTGAGCGGCAATTGTGTGAACAAAAATGCCTTGTTGATGTCAGAGGAGAATGGGCAGACTGGTTTGAGATGATAGAAAGGCAACAGTAACTCAAATAACCACTCATCGCAAACAAGGAATGCAGAATACTATCTCTGAACACACAGTACTTCGTACCTTGAAGCAGATGGGCTATAGCAGCAGAAGACCACACTGGGTGCTGCTCCAGTCAGTTAAGATCAGGAAACTGAAGCTACAATTAGGCTTACCAAAATTGGACAATAGAAGATTGGAAAAATGTTGCCTGGTCTGATGAGTCTGAATTTCAGCTGCGACATTCAGATGGTAGGGTCAGAATTTGGCTTACACAACATGAAAGCATGGATCCATCCTGACGGTTCAGGCTGGTGGTGTAATGGCATGGAGGATATTTACTTGGCACGCTTTGGGCCCCTTAGTACCAATTGAGCATCATTTAAATGCCAAGGCCTACCTGAGTATTGTTGCTGACCATTTCCATCCCTTTATGACTACAGTGTACCCATGTTCTGATGGCTACTTCCAGCAGGATAAAGCACCATGTCAAAAAACTCAAATCATCTCACCACTGGTTTCTTTAACATGACAATGAGTTCCCTGTACTCCAATGGCCTCCACAGTCACCAGATTTCAATCCAATAGACCATCTTTAAGATGTGGTGCAACAGGAGATTTGCAGCATGAATGTGCAGATGACAAATCTGCAGAAACTGCGTGATGCTATCATGTCAATATGGACCAAAATATCAGAGGAATGATTCCAACACCTTGTTGAATCTATGCCATGGAGAATTAAGGCAGTTCTGAATGCAAAAGGGGGTTCAAGCTGGTACTAGCAAGGTGTCCCTAATAAAGTGGTCGGTGAGTGTATTTATATGTTTTGCCTTTCATTTCTAGTTTTAAAGGAATGGGTTGTTTGGCAAGGTTCATATATACTTTAACCAGTTCCACACTGCCTACCGCATATTTACGGCAGCAGTGTGGACGCTGGTCTCGAATCGCTGTAAAAAGATGGCGATCTGCGAATGGCCGCTAGGGGGCACCCGCCGCATTCCTGAGGAGTGTGCCCGTGGCTCAGGTGGACCCAATATCCGCCGGCAAGCCGCGATGAGCGCCCACAGGCAAAGAACGGGGAACCGCTGGTGTAAACACGGCGGTTCCCCATTCTGACAGTGCAGGCATAGGAGATCCACTGATCCCTGTCACTGGGATCAGTTAGATCTCTCATGCCCATGGTAGCCCAACCCCCCCACAGTAAGAACACACCCAGGGAACACAGTTAACCCCTAGATCTCCCCCTGCAGGTTAACCCCTTCACTACCAATGACATTTATACAGTAATCAGTGGACATTTAAATTTCTGATCGCTGAATAAATGTCATTGGTCCCAAAAAAGTGTCAAAAATGTCCGACATGTCCGCTGCAATATCGCAGTACCGCTAAAAATTGCAGATCACCGCCATTACTAGTAAAAAATTAAAAAATAATAAAAACCCCAGAAATGAATTCTCACCATCTGTAAACGCGGCCATTTTTGCGCAAACCAATCAATAAATGCCGATTGCGATTTTGTTTATCACAAATATGAGGAAGAATATAAATCAGCCAAAACCGGTGAAAAAAATGTCTTTTTATATATTTTTTTGGATTTGAATTTTAGCAAAAAGTAAGAAATTTGGGTTTTTTTGCAAAATGGTCGCTCTTCTTTTGTTTATAGCGGTGATCAGAAATGATTCAGAGGGGATCAAATACCACCAAAAGAAATCTCTATTTGTGGGAAAAAAAGGACGCAAATTTTGTTTGGGTACAACGTTGCACGACCGCGCAATTGTCAGTTAAAGCGACGCAGTGCTGAATTGCAAAAAGTGCTCTGGTCCTAAACTGGGAAATTCTTCCGGAGGTGAAGTGGTTAAAGACCTTATAAGCCATATATCATGTTCCCAGGACTCTCCTAACCCTTTTGTGCCTGCACATAATACAAACTTGGCTACATCGTTATTCCAGAAAGGAATATTTAAAAGAGGTTGGGATTTCAAAGCTCATTCAAAAGTTCAAATGCACATAGGTTTTCAAACAAATACACCTGAGCCTGCTAAGGCAGTTCACAAAGCAAACAGGCCTCCCTTAATGGGTACCCAGAATTGCCTTAAAGTGTAGACGGAAATGATTGCCAAACCAAACAGAACACAAAGTCAAATTGTTTTTTATTGTTCATAATTCATTGACAAAAAATCAAATACATCAAAACACTCCCCCTTCATCAGGGTAAAAGACAGAGATAAAACATAATGAATAAAAAGACTTTTGTCTCTACATGAATGAATATAACATATATAATAAAATGGGTACTATTTTATAACCATCTATGGAAGAAAAAATTATTTAACATGTAAAATGAAATGAGGAATATAAAAGAAAAAGTTGGGGGTAAGAATGCTTGAAGTAAAACTGAACAGTATAACTCCTCTTATTTCATTCTTACATAAAATAAACTGCATTTATATTAAAGCCTCGTGAATAGTCTGGAATTCGTGAATAGACTTTTACAGGGCTGAGACAAGTGTTTTTTTTTTTTATAGTATTTTGATAAAAGTTTGGTCATCCAAGTCAGGATTTTTGTTATTAGTGATACAGTATTTAGTATTAGTGATACAGTATGTTCTGGTTCAAACTTTTTATTGTAGAAGAACAACAACAATACAGATGTAAGCATTGTCAATACAGAAGCGTCCCATGGCCTTACAAAATGATTAAGGGGGGGGAGGAAAAAACGAGGAAACGAGGGGGGGTACAGACCAAAGGTGTAAGGCAACGAAAAAAAGAAAATATAAGGAGTAAAGTAAAATGTACAATTTATTAAAA
>BLSH010024418.1:220233-230978 GCA_018402905.1 Glandirana rugosa
CCCCCCCCCCCCCCCCCCCCCCCCCCCCCCCCCCCCCCCCCCCCCCCCCCCCCCCCCCCCCCCCCCCCCCCCCCCCCCCCCCCCCCCCCCCCCCCCCCCCCCCCAGACCAAAGGTGTAAGGCAACGAAAATGACAACATAAGGGAGGACCCATGAGATGAGCTGTATTACGGTTACCCTACGTCACTATGCGGGGGAGGAGAAAGAAAATGGAATATATGAGCCCAGTGATTAGGGGTAGTTCCTATGGGGTGGATCTTCCAGTCTTAAAATTATAAAGGGGCCTTGGGAGGGCCGTTGTCGGCATGACAGTGGCCTACTCCCCCATTCAGTCTTAGGCACGATTGGTGAGTGTACAGAGGGCCAGGGACGTCCTGGGAATACTGGCCTGAGGTTGTCGTCCTGGTAAAGGAGAAAAAGATGGAATGGAGGGGAATAAGATCAGGAAATCGGGAAAAGAGGAGAGGAGGTAGTAGGAAGGCCATAGGCTCAAGGTGAGCTAGGGAAATGAGGGAGGAGAGCCTGGGGGGGAAGGGGGGGACCAGGGGAGGGCAGGTCGCATGGGGTCTGATGTCGGGTTTATGGTTATGTACGAAATGTATGGTCTAGTTCGCAAGGAGATCAGGGTTTGAAGAGAGAAACGTCAAATCCCGGGGGGGGCGAAGTGGGTTAACCACGGTCCCCAGAGGCGCTCATGCTTGGACAGCTTGTCCGAGACCATAGCCTCGATTCTGGCGTGGATCATTGCCTTTGTGACCCTGCTTTTGGTCTCAGCTATTGGTAGGTGTGGGGATTTCCACGCGTGGGCGATGGTTTGCTTTGGTGATACAGTATGTTCATATGCAAAGCTGCTACATAGTTTCACTCTGGCCACCAGCACAAGGGACACTTCTCATTCAATGTAAGTATCATCTCTTGTGCTAAAAAATTAAAGTTACTTAAAAATCCCTTGTAATGAAACATTAACGTGGTTGTTCATATACTACACCCCAGCCCGGTTAGCTGTCTTCTACCCCTTCAGCACAGGCAGGATGTTGGAGATGCTCCTTTACCCCTGCAATGACACTTCATATTTTTTGGGAATGCAGGCAGATACAATCATTTTGGTTTGAAATCACAACCTGTTTGGCTGAGATCTTGTCAGTGCCAATTCCTCTGACAATTAGAGTATGCCTATTAGGTTTGATGAAGTAGTCCATTCCAAGGCACTTAGAACACTACTCAGTATCCTTCTTTTTTATGGCAGGAAATCAATTTTGCTCCATTGGAAGAAGCCAGGGGCCCCAGGGCTATTGTATTGGAAAAAGTTAGTGGACACGATGGTGCCATACTCTAAAGCTACATACTCGGCCAGGGGTTGTGGAAAAAAATATGAAAAGGTTTGGTGGGCGTGGATCAATGCGGATTTGACAGTGAGCTAAACTGAGGATTACCACTGCTAAACCTGCTTTGAAGATATTGGTTAAATCCATGATATTGTAGCCCAGGATTGATAACTTGGGGGAAATAGCATAGTTGACTCCGCATAATATTCCCTGGAAGATGATTGTGGTGTAAGAGGATTAAAAGTATTTTTCAAGGTGAAATGGAACATGGGAAGGGTACAACTTCCCCCACATATAATATATTTGGTTTACTAATGGTTTACCAGACTGGTGTGTACTGGGTCTTCTTTGCTCCGAATTTTCTACACAATACTGGATGGGCTGAGGAATAGGGTGTTGGGGGGAGGGATTGTTACACCTACTTGGTAGGAATGTGTAGTTAGTATCACTGTGTTAGCTAGTGATTATTACACTTGACCCTGCGCGGTCCTTAGGAATGGGTTAGATGTGCTGCCGCCATTCCAGTGTATTTATTTCACTTGTTTTGTATTAAACCTATAACATTCACTAAAAACGGAAAATTGTTATCAAATACTTACCGTAATTTAACTTTCCTGGCTCTGCCCCATGGCAGCACGACCTAGGGTCAACCCCGCCCCCTTGACCCCGTATAGGACATCCCTGAATAGAACATAAAAGGCCAGCAGTACCTGGTGAGGATGTTCTGTAACTAGCTTGCGACGGCCCAGGGAGGGTGTGTGCTGCCATGGTGCAGAGCCAGGAAAGGAAAATTACGGTAAGTATTTGATAACAATTTTCCGTTTTCCTGGCTCAGCCCCATGTCAGCACAACCTCGGGACCTAACTAGCACACATCATGGGAGGGTAAGATGAAATAAAAAAAGACGGCAGGTGCTGCTCAGAAAATTTATTGGCATCCAGAAAAGGCAGAGGACAACACCGAAGTCCCTAAAGCACTGGAATGGGAAGCCACATCCAACTTGTAATGCTTGATAGACATGTTTGTAGAACTCCAACTTGCAGCTTTACAAATTTCAGCAGCCGGAACTTTACACCAGGCCGCCCAGGAGGATGAGACCGCCCTGGTCAAATGAGCATTGATTTCTTGTGGAGGGGAGAGGCCTTCGAGAGAGAACATTGTTTGAATCGTCTTCACCACCCACGATGAAATGACTCTGGAGGAAGCCGGCATGCCTCGCTTGGGGCCACTTGGGTAAATGAAGAGGGCATCAGACTTCCTGAATGGACTCGTCCTCACCAAATACGTTTGCAGAATGGATTTTAGATCTAAATTCCGCAGCTCTGAATCTTCAGAACTATGCGCTGCAGGCGGAAGAACTGGAAGTACCCACTGCCAGTTAAAGTGAAACTGTGAAGATACTTTTGGAAAGAAATTTGGAGAGGGTCGCAACATGACTCCATCTGGAAAGAATGTGCAGTACGGTTCCTTGCAGGAAAAAGATGCCACCTCTGATACACGTCTTGCTGAAACCACAGTAGTGAGGAACACAACCTTTAGGGTGAGATGAAAAAGAGAACTATCTGTGTCTGGAAAGAAGGGGGTTTTCAACAGTCCCTTCAGTACTAACGGCAAATGCCATCTAGGAAATAACGAATCGGAGGCCGAATCTTGATTGCTGCCTTATAAACTTTATAACAAGTGGGTCCCTTGCCCAAGGAACGTCAGTCAGGGCTGTAAGCGCAGAAATCTGGACCTTCAGGGTGCTATACCTCAGGCCTGTGTCCAGACCCGATTGAAGGAATTTCAGGATTTCAGCTACTGACGGAGTTCGAAACGAGAAGCCCTGTTGGGAGGCGAACCCATCGAACTTCCTCCACACTCGGTGATAAGTCATATTCGTAGATGACTTCTGCGCTGCAAGCAGGGTTGATACTACCAACTCGGGAAGGTTCAGACCATCTAGCTTGCTCCGTTTAATAGCCAAGCAGTCAAGGCCAGATGGGCCGGATCGAGATGAAACTGGCCGTTCTGTTGAAGCAGGTCCCGGACTTGAGGCAATTTGACCGGAGGGCATTTTGCCAAGTGACAGAGGAGAGGAAACCACTACCTTCTTGGCCAGAATGGCGCGATTACTATCGCCTTGACCCCGTCCTCCATTATCTTCAGTAGGCACCTGAGAATTAGAGCCATAGGAGGGAAGATGCAGACTTAATTGACGCTCCACTTCTGGGACAGGGCGTCCTGTCCCAGGGCCTGAGGACAGTAGTATCGGGAAAAAAATTGTGGCACCTGTCGATTGTCCGGAGTTGCCATTAGATCCACATCGGGCACCCCCCATTGCCTGAAGATCCTTCCCAGATATCTTGGATTCAACATCCATCTGAGTTGTGGGAGAATCTGCGACTCAGGAGATCCGCCATGGAATTCTGAATACCAGGAAGATAGGCCGCCGACAGATCCATCAGATGATCCTCGGCGATATCGAAAATCTCAGCTGTCACCTGAAGAAGGTGCAGGCTCCTTGTCCCCCCTGCTTCGCTATATAAGACACTGCTGTCCTGTTGTCCATTAGTAGTCGAACTCTTTTGCCTCGAATTACGGGGAGAAAAGCCCGTAGGGCTTCTCTGGCTGCCCCGAGCTCTAGCAGATTGGAGGAACAATGAGATTGAGGAACCCACCTTCCTTGGGCTTTTAATCCCTCGCAATGACCCCCCCAACCCTGCAGACTGGCATCTGACGTGACTGTTATCCAGCCTCCAGGGTTGATGGCCCTGCCACAAGCTAGTTTCTCCCTTCTTGTCCACCACCGAAGACCGTTTCGGATAAAACGAGGAATGAGAATCTTCTGATGTAAAGAACCACGGCGCCACTGGCTGAGGAGAGCAAATTGAAATCTTCTCGTATGCCACTGGCCCCAAGGAACTGCTGGAATACATGACGTAAGACTTCCCAGGAAGCTCATTTCCTTGCGAACTGTGATGACCACTGAAGCTTCCATTTCCTTTGCTTCCATTGAGACGCGAATAATCTTGTCTGGAAGAAAAATCTTGTATTGGAGGGTGTCGAAAGACATGCCCAGGTAGATCAATTTCTGGGATGGAATGAGATGACTCTTTCTCGTGTTCACCATCCAGCCAAACTGAACTAAGCTGGCAAGTACCTGATCTCGGTGCTACAACAAAAGATCCCTGGACTGAGCGAGGATTAGAACATCGTCCAGATAATGGATTACCCTTATCCCCTGCTGCCGGAGATACGCGATCACCGTTACCAGGACCTTCCTAAATGACCTGGGGGCTGAACTGAGGCCGAATGGGAGGCATCTGAATTGAAATTGGCTTCCTGTATACACAAAACGTAGAAAGCGTTGATGAGCCTCGGCTACTGGAATGTGGAAATACTGTAAGCGTTCTCGAGGTCCACGGACACCATCCAGTCGCCCCCGCGGACCACAGCTGTGATTGTCCTGAGGGATTCCATTCGGAAGGGTTGCGGTTTCAGAAAAGAATTCAGACTTTTTAAGTCCAGTACTGAACGCCATTTGCCTGATAATTTTTGGACAAGAAAGAGAGGGGAGTACACCCCTCGGCCCCGTTCCATCTCTGGTACTGGAACAACAGCCTGTAACATGACCAATTCTGCGATGTAGGATTCGAGAGACAGACGTTTTTCTGCTGAAACCGGAATCTTCGTAGTCATCCAAACCTTTCCCGGAGGCTGAGCTTGAAACTGAAGATGAAGTCCTTCTTTGATTACCTTCAATACCCAGGTATCCGTTATTCTTTCCGCCTAGACACTGCTGTAGGTGGCTAATCTTGCTCCTACTGGCGGCCCCTGGGCGGACTGACCTTCAAAAGGATTTGGTTGCAGACTTGGAAGCCCGGGGTGCCTTAGCCTTGGACGGGCCGGAAAAGGTGCCTCGAGGCTGCCATGAAAATCTTGAGAAATCCTTGTCCGGGCAATACGACCTGGCTCCTTTAAACTGGTCCCTGGACCTTCCGCTAGCCTGAAAGGACTGCTGTCGCCGCTATTGATCCTGGGGCAGAAGTCCAGATTTCCCCCTTGTCACCCGGCGAATAGCCTCCTCTAACGTTTTGCCAAAGAGCGTGCCTCCTACGAATGGAATAGAGCATAGAGCCTGCTTGGACGCTGAGTCCGCGGCCCAGTGCTTCAGCCAAAGAGCCTGTCTCGCCGTGACTGATTGTGCCATGATACGGGAGGTAAACGCCATCTTCCTCCCAGGGCGAACCCAAGCTCCACATTTGAAGACCAGACCTTTATTGCCCTGGCAATGGAAGTGAGGGCCACCGCCGGTCTGCAGCAGCTCCTGCCATGGTGAACACCTTTTTTAGCTCCGAGTCAGCCTTGATTCCATTGAATCTTTAAAGGAAACCGTCTCTTCTAGGGGTAAGGAAATATGCCTTGCAAGTCGCTGTAAAGAGGCATCCACCCTGGGAGGAGAATCCCACGGCTCCACTTCTGACGGTTTAAACGGGTATAGCTTATTAATCCTGTTGTGCACAGGTAGTTTTCTGTCCGGCTTGGACCACTCTTCTTCCATCAATTCTTTAATTTCCGAAATGAAGGGAAATTTCGGCAATTCCCTCTTTAAATTTGATTAGTATTTTCTCGTCTCTTGCGTACCTGCTGAGTCGTCTTCCCCACTCAATAGCCTGTTTTACGGCTAGAATGAAGGAAGGAACCAGAGCAAAATCAAATGAATATGAATCCAAAGTATCCTGGCCTCCCTCTGATTCCACTTCCGAATCTGTCCCAAGCGCATCAGGGGCTGGAGAGTTGCGCATTCTTGTTTTGCGACCCGAACCTGAGCTAGCTAGGGACAGGCAATAGCGATTTAACCCCCTTCTTCCACTGCCCTTTTAATATACATCCTAATGTCCTCATTCACCAACTGGCTTGCCTGAGATGCTTCTCTAAAACAAGGCTCACAAAGGCGCTTGGAAGGCAAAGCCAGAGCCCCACAAGCCCAGCAAGCGGCAGAAGACCCCACCGCAGGGCCCGCAGAATCATGGCTGCAATGTGGCCTGCTAGTAGCTCTCCCCACAGATTCCGAGGAAGGACTACGCTGGACGTGGTGGCGCTTAGACTTGGCTTTTTTGCATGCTGCACTTGCGGAGACAGAGAGCGATGGGCACTCAAGGAAGAAATCATTCTCTTGCGACTTCTGAGTGATGTACCTCTCCCCCTAAAAAGAAGGGGGAGAATCGTCAGCGCTCTGCAATAGGTAGCTATATTTAAATGACAGAGACCTCCCTTCGCAGTCCCTTACCTTTCCACCATTTTCAGTGCCTCCTGCATAGGAACCGGGAGCTCATCCTGGGCTGGAGAGATACATAAAGAAAGTCTTCCTTCAATACTCCACACATGGCATACCTCCTCCCCCCTATCATTCACCCCACTCACCAGGACCAAGCAGCACAGCACTCTAGGGAGACTGCCAGAGGATGCTGCAGGGAAAGGAGGAATCATTAGAGAGAGAGAGACAGAGACCCCAACATGAAGAGCCACAGAGAGCATGATGCCCTCTCCCCTGCTTACCGGGAAGCACGTCCACCCAAACAGCTGGCAGCCACAGGACAGAAAGCCCCTTTCCTGACTTAAAAACGCCGCCCTTACCCGCCGACCAATCAAACGCGGCCACTCGGCGCACCAATCCCAGCTGCGCCCGCTCGGCCAATCAGGGAGCGCGGCAGTGACGTCATCCGAGTGTGCCAGCCGGGTGGAGCGCAGAACCCAGAAGAGGGAACGAGCAGAGAGCTCAGCGGCATCCTGGAATCTCTGCCCTAGCCTCACAGCACACTCACACAAAAGTGACCCAAGCCCAGGATGGCTGCCCACCACGGGACTGATGGCAGTTTATGCCAGCGCTACCTCCGGCACCAGGAGCGTCAATATCCGAGGGTTTTACCCCCTACAAGAGACCTTCCACCACAGGGACCAATGGCAGGCAAACAGGAATGTCCGGAGCAAGGACAGGATAAGAACACCCTCACCAGGTACTGCTGGCCTATTCAGGGATGTCCTATACAGGGTCAAGGGGGCAGGGTTGACCCGAGGTCGTGCTGACATGGGACTGAGCCTGGAGACGAAAAAAAAAAGTGGTTGTTAAGCCACTATATCATCTGTATACCATACCATCTGTTATTTAATGCTACGTGTCCCAGTGCCTGTGCTGTATAAAAAAATTCTACCTTATCTTAGGCCGGGTTCACACTGGTACGACACGACAGTCGTACAACTGTGGATCCAAGTCCGACTTTGCCCTGCGAATTGAAGTCTGATCTCCATCTGACTTCAATGACTAGGATCCGACTTTTATCCTGACATTACCAGACACTGAGTGTCTGGAATGAGTCTTTAGGGGAAACTCCATGCCAAATGTAAAAAAAAAAACAAAAACGCATGGAGTCCCCCTTAAAATCCATACCAGACCCTTATCTGAGAAGGTCAGGAAAGGGGTTGGGATAAGCGAGTGCGCCCCCCTGAACCATACCAGGGGGTTGCCCTGTGCCCTCCCACCCAAAAGCGCCTTGTCCCCATGTTGATGAGGACAAGGGCCTCTTCCCAACAACCCTGGCCAGTGGTTGTCAGGGTCTGCAGGCAGGGGGCTTATCGGAATCTGGAAGCCCCCTTCATCAGGGAGGTCCCCAGATCCAGGCCCCCCACCCTATGTGAATGTGTATGGGGTATACAGGTATACAGGTTCTTGACAAACTAATTTATTAAAGCAGCTCTGGCATCACTTCCGATTTCTTCTCCCCTCTCCGGCTCTTCTCCCTCCTCCGCTGATGTCTTTTCCCTCTCTGGTTCCTCTCCTCTCTCCACTGTCTTCTGCCTCTGCCGGGTCTCCTCTCTCTGCTGTCTTCTCCCTCTGCTCTTCCTCCGATCTTCTCTCAATGTTCTCTCCCACTCTAATGCTAGGGCCATCGTGTGCCATTACTTATATAGCCATGGGGCGGGGCCTCCTGATGACGTCACTGGGTGGCCATGCCTCATGGCTATGTAAGTCATGGCACATGATGGACCTAGCATTACAGAGGGAGAGGGCGCTGAGACAACATCGTCGGAAGAATAGAGGGAGAAGACAGCGGAGAGGGAAGAAGACATCAGTGGAGGAGGGAGAAGAGCCGGAGAGGGGAAAAGAGACGCCGGAGCTGCTTTATTAAATTACTTTTTCAAAAAACTGTATACTTTTTTCTATTTTTAACACTTTTTTTAGGTGAATGGGTAGTGCTACAATGTATCCCATACTCATTCACATAGGGTGGGGGGCCAGGATCTGGGGGCCCCCTTGTTAAAGGTGGCTTCCAGATTCCGATAAGCCCCCTGCCCACAGACCCCGACAACCACTGGCCAAGGTTGTCTGGAAGAGGCCCTTGTGAACATGGGGACAAGGTGCTTTGGGGCGGGGGCGGGCGCAGGGCCCCCCGCTCCAAAACACCCACCCCCCATGTTGAGGGCATGTGGCCTGTTATGGTTCGGGGGGGGGCGCTCGTTCATCCCCATCCCTTTCCTGGCCGCGTGGGGGTTCCCCTTAAAACCCATACCAGACCGAAGGGTTTGGTATGGTCTTGGAGAGGGAACCCTATGCCGTTTTCTTTTTTAAATTTGGCGTGGGGTTCCCCTTCAAGATCCTCAGAGCACAAGTCGCATGCCAAAGTCGGATCAGTTAAGACAATGATCCGACCTTGATCTGATTTCAATGATATTCAATGGGCTGAAGTAGGATTAAAGACGGACCAAAGTAGTGCAGGAACCTTTTTCAAAGTCGGACCGACTTGTGTCAGACCAGTTATGGCTCTCATAGGCAAACATTGATTTTTACATGTCATGCGACATGTACTCCCAATGTCGGAGCGTTTGTCATACCAGTGTAAACCCAGTCTCAGAGCGTCTCCCGGCGCTCATGTGACTCCACGGCTCTTCCCTTTCCCTGCCTGGCAGCTATAGTGGGTAGGGCTGAGAATTCCCCGCTCAGCTGGGAGGAGGAGGGAAGAGGAGCAGAGAGCCGAGGAGCCACGTAAGCGCTGAGAGACACTCTAAGATAAGATAGAAATCTGCATTTTCTTTATACAGCACAGGCACTGGGACACATAGCATTATATAACAGAATGGATGATATACAGATGATATTGTTTTTTATATCAGCAGGAGGGGGGACGGGCAGTGTCTGGAGCTGACAGTCAGGAAGGGGAGGGGGGAGAGAATAGAGGAGGACAGAGGAGACACAGCGGATGACATAGGCAATTGACCACGGTGTCAGGGCTCAGCAGCCATAATAAACCGTGGTCAGTTTACAAGGGAGAGAGCAGAACCAGGCAGGATCAGCCAGGTATTTTAGGTTATACAAGGAGTCAAATTACACAGCACAAGCACCGTGCTGTATAATATGCTTTAAGGGAACAGGGTCTTTTTTTTAGGGTAACAAACACTTTAACCATGCAGTGTAGCCTCACACTTTAAACTGGAATATAGCCATGTGCTCCCTAGAGAGTGGCTGGTAGTAGTGGTTTACCTTATAGCTGCCCTCAATCACACCATATTTGACACATCCGTAGACACTGACCAGGCCGGCTCTTGTTTTTGTTGTTTTATTTAGGGGAAATTACTTGGATGGGGATAAGGGATGACTGTGGGATGCCCAAAGAATTATAATACACAAAGTCCATATACACTCCTGTATATGCGCACTTCCGTGCAGACCATCCCTCTGCAGACTGTTACTTCTCACAACTGTTAGAAGACGGAGTGCGGGGGTTAATAGCATTTGGCTGTTGTTTCCTCTAATCCTTAGAGGAGCAGCTCTATTTAAACTTCCTGCTTCCTGTAGCAGATGCTGTCGGATCTACAACGTGTACCCGTCCTTCCTGAGCAGCTTGTGCCTGATTATCCGTTCCTGTCTCCTGTTCCTGTGACCCGGCTTGCCCGACCTTGTCTGAACTCCGCCTGTACCGACCCTTGGCTTGCTTGCGACCACCCGATTGTCTGATCCTTCTGCACTTCTGCTGTCAGCCTGTTAACGAACTCTGCCTGTACCCGACCATCCGCCTGCCTGCTCCTTTTGTACTTCCTAGCCCGCCTGACCCTGAGCACGTTCTGTCGTCTCACCAGCATGTCAGGCCCAGCCGTTGTCCGCCCGATCCTTCATGTTTTCCTCGTCCGTCCGCCTACCAGCCCATGTCCGTCTCAAGCAATTGTCCGACTGTCGTCTTCACGTCTTCCTAGTCTGTTAGCCCACCAGCGTTCGTTCGGTTCCCAGCCATGTCCGCCTCAAGTCTGTTCCAGCCCGTTCGGCCCAGTGTCCTTGTCCTCTGTCCTTGCCTATTAGTCCGTGTTCGACGAGTCCTTCCTGCCCATGTGCAACATCTAGGCTGTCGTAGACGATGTCCTTCGTCCTTCAAATTTATCTCGACGAGGA